>LR812526.1:27346111-27393611 GCA_903798195.1 Danio kyathit
TGTGACTGTTAGATGAAGCCACCACATCTGAAAATCTAAGGTTCAGCATGTACAGTATGAGTGATTGTCCACTCGCTGTGGGAGGTTCTTGCGGTTCTTGACTGTTGTGGCGTGATAAACATCTCGATCTTTGACCCGTCCTCCCAGAAAGCAGCTGTCATCTCTTACCATCAAAGAGCATTCTTTAAAGATGAGAAGCTCTTTCTTAAGTTATACTGCCTGAGTGAACGCTGCAGTAATAATGTAGAGAACTTCCAAATCCAGGGATCCTCAGCTTTGCATATATAGGGATGTTCTTTCACGTGATCCTGTCAGGAGTCTGTAGAAGGAATCTCTATTCAGGCGAGAAAATGAGAGCCGGTGTTGTTCTAACCCATTTTGAATATTTACAGAACATGTCCCGTGATGTTTGTGCAATAAAAACATAAGTTAATTAGATCTTGAGTCTACATAATCATTGAAATCTTAATAGCTTTTATAATATCCAGACATCTCCTTAAAGACCTGCAGTGGCGCATGTTTGTTTTGTTGTGTTATGATAACCACACAAACAATATAAAGCAAGAGACAAAGAATCTTTTTCTTGCTATGTTATGTGCCATTTTAGATCAGTAGCAATTCATTTTGTTTTGTTAAAAATGTACTTGATATCAAGCATAACTGATATCAAGTGAAAATGACATTGATAATTTTGTACGTACTGCTATAGATTACTTAAAGTACACCTATGATGAAAATCTACTTTTGTAAGCTGTTTGGACAGAACTGTCTGTATGTATAGTGTGTCCACCATCATAATGGAGTGATAGAAATTCATTAAGTTTCTTTTTTTTAATTTTGACGTTAAAATAGGATCCAAATCCCAGTGATTTTAAAGCCCACCGCAACGTGAAGGAGGAGTACGGTTTTCCCTGCCCACCGAATTGATTGCCAGGCACCATGTTTCTATAATAACATGTCTACACATGTTTTGCAAATAAACTGGGATTGAAATATTTGCTACAACTCTCTGTGATTTCTATAAGTTTATAAGTTTAAAACATTTTTAAAACATGACATGTTTATAATAAAAACAGTAAAATCGCTGTAATTCTTAACCACTATAATCACAACGGCCGCATAGTGTCAGTAAATGCTAATATATGTGTGTGTGTGTGTGTGTGTGTACTGCAAACGCCATTTGTGTGAGACTCATCATTTCAGAAAAGCATGAATAAACTCCAAAACATTCATTCATTCATTTTCTTTTCGGCTTAGTCCCTTTATTAATCTGGGGTCGCCACAGCGCAATGAACCGCCAACTTATCCAGCACATGTTTTACGCAGCAGATGCCCTTCCAGTTGCAACCCATCTCTGGGAAACATCCATACACACTCATTCACACTCATACACTACGGACAATTTTAGCCTACCCAATTCACCTGTACCGCATGTCTTTGGACTGTGGGGAAAACCGGCGTACCCGGAGGAAACCCACGCGAACGCAGGGAGAACATGCAAACTCCACACAGAAACGCCAACTGTCTCAGCCGAGGCTCGAACCAGCGACCTTCTTGCTGTGAGGAGACAGCACTACTTACTGTGCCACTGCATCGCCCTAACTCCAAAACATATACATGAAATAAACTTATGACTAATGAGCTGTATCTCAGCTTCATCCGAGTCTGTCTCTGTCACTGTGCCGTTTATGTGATGTAATGCATGATGAGATGCAGAAATGCACGTGGGAACGGTGAGCGGGGAAAAGCAGCTTATTTGCATTTAAAGCCACAGGCTACAAAAACAGCTACAATGTACTCAGGAGGAGTAGGCAATCGGATGGGTGTTTTGAGCTGAAACTTTACAGACACATTCTGGAGACAACAAAGGCTTATCTTACATCTTGTGAAAGGGAAAAAAGTAGGTGCCCTTTAATAAAAGCAAATATAGTAAATACAATTTTCCTGAGTGCAAAAGGAATTTCCTGAGCGTAATTTACATTTTCATACTTGTCTTGCATTCTGTTTTTTTAAGTATGCTTCTTCTGAAACAAAATAGTGAATAATTTATCTTTAAAATAGTGGTTCTCAACCAAGAGGCCATTAAAAAAGTTCAACAAACAACAAAAAACCTATCCACCACAAATTCACCATGGTTTTGCTACACGAATCATAGCTTAACCATAGTATTTGTACAAAAACTGTGGTTCCTGCATGGTTATTAAAGTTTTACTGTAAAAAAAATTATGAAGTGGCGTCAAGATGCCTTAAATAAACTGTTTAGGAATTGTTTTATTCACTTTTATCACCAGTGTGTGAACAGCTTGTAACCAAAGTTAGCAAATTTACTTTAAAAACAAGAATTTCTCTATCTTCTTGAATTATTTTGACCAATTGTCATTTTATGCTCTATATTACATAAATTTTAATTACAAATCTGGATGAAATGTTGTCAATAGTGCAGAACAAAGCAACATAAATCTAGAAAAAAACTTAATTTCCAAATGGACTGTTAATGGGGTTTTTTTAGCAAAGAAATGACAACTATCATATGGAATTAAATATTAAAAACTAAATACAGTGTAAAAATTATTTGTTAATTAACAGTTTCCGTATTTTGTGTTTTCCGTTTATTTGCGGTTGGGAATTGCAATATTGAAGCTTAATCTCTGCTCCTTTGATGTTGAAAATTCAACTCTACAGTTTAACAAAGTGACTTTTTGTGACTTTCAGTTTGAGACAAGATGTTGTTTAAGTAAATTAACAGAAAATGTACTGGCAGCTTATTACCAGGTTTTTGCAGAATAATATACAACACCAACCCAGACAAAATACCAGTTTACACAATTAAAAATGTTCATAAAAGTCACTTTTTCAAAAATTTAAGGGTTAAAAGTTATTGGAAGAGAGACCAAGGTCCCATAATGCAATTCAAAAGCATAAATAAGTGGAAAAATAGCATGAATCACAAAAAACACTGATATTTTTTTACAGTGTATTATTTAGAAATGTAATGTAATTAATTGCTTTATTTGAAAAAAAAAAAAAAACTTGGCTATTTAATTGGCCCTTTGAGTCAAAAATGTTGAGAGCCACTTCATTTAAATAAATCCTTCATTTTTACTAAACCCTTCAGTATTCAGACAAAGAGTTTGGCGTGACACACGGAACAGTACGGCTTCCCTGCCTGCTCTTTAAACACTCCCTGACTGAGCTGTCGGAGGCAGAACGCGCACACAAAGTGTTCAGGGTGAAACTTGCGGTCCAGAGCGGCGATGCAGCGTCCTGCTATGGGCTCCCCGCACGTCCCACACAGAGTGCCCTGTCTGGAGTGATAGTGCAGAGAACACAGGGGCCGACCGTTCAGCTCCAGGAAGCAGCCGTCCGTGAAAGGCTTCAGACAGTCCTGCAAAAAGAGGGAATTAAAGATGAAGAATGTGATAGACGGAGCGGGTGAAGAATTCGGCACAATAGTACAGACTGACTGACTCCATATTCGTTATTTATAAAGAGCAGGTCACGTGACGGTATTGCATTCCAGTGGTCAATGCCAATAATTCACTCACCGCGCAGACGAAGCAGTCGGGGTGCCAGGTCCCATTGGCTGCGGACAGATAGTTCTCCTTCACTGGTTCTCCACAGCCTGAGCATTTGGGCGCAAAGAGGCGGTAGAAATCCCTGGAGCAATATGGTTTGCCATCTCTCTCCAGATAGCCTGACAGAGACAGAGACATTGAGTATAAAAGCAATGAGCAGATGTGTGTGTGAAAGAGAGTACCTTGTATTCCTAACTTTGTGGGGACCAAATATCCCCATTCATTTAGCAATATCAGTACATTTTGACCTTGTAGGGACATTTTTTGTGCATCGATAGATTTGCTCTTCAGTGTTTGTACTTCCAGCAGTGAAATTTAAACCACACTGAACTGAACTAAACTAAACTTAAACTCTGAAAACTGGACTGACATGGTTTTAATTTACTAGAACTTAAGCTGCTTTGACACAATCTACATTGTAAACGCGCTATAGAAATAAAGATGAAACTAATTGAATTGAATTTTTTGGTCCCCATGATGACAGATAAATCACACAGAATTAAATATTTTCATAATGCAGATAGTTTCCTGTAAAGGTTGGGGTTGAGGTATAGAAGATACAGTCTGTACAACACAAAAATCCTTACGTCTATGGGAAGTCTCCAAAAATATACACAAGGCAAGTTTATTTATAGCACATTTCATACACAACAGTAATTCAAAGTCCTTTACATAAACAGGAATAAAATAAACATAAAACACAAGTATAAGAAATAAAGAAGGATTAAATACAGATTAAAATGTTTTTAAACAGGTTTTAAATAAATGAACAGGAAATAAAAGACATAACAGTGTGATCTGTTGGACGTAGCACAGTGCTTATTCAGTAAAGGCACGGCTAAACAGATGTGCTTTAAGTTTTGATTTGAATGTGCCTAATGTTGGAGCACATCTGATCATTAATGGAAGCAGCAGGGGGTGTAGTAGCTGAAAGAGAACTATAGCTGTACAAGTGTGTGTGCACGAGTGTACGTGCGTGCGAGTGTACGTGCGTGCGTGCGTGCGTGTGTGTGTGCGTGTGTGTGTGTCTTAGTTTGGTGGTGAACTGAGAGAGTTTAACTGGTGAATTTGCTGGTGTCTCACCTTCAGGACCGAATAGATCCCCACAGTGGCAGCAGAAGAAGTGTTCTGGGTGCCATGTTTGATCCATCGCTGTTAGAATGTTCTGTATAAAAAAACTAAATTATCACCACCTTTCTTTCTTTTCTTCTTTCTTTCTTTTTTACCAATTTACAGTTTTTCTCAGTGGCTTTGGTGCATTTCTCACAACACTATTTACATTTGCACAACAGTTCATGCATTTATCAAAACAATTAGTACAAACTACAAAACCTAGTTGATAACCTGTAAAAGCGTGTCACTTGCTCAAAATGGAGAGCTCATTACTCAAAAGCAAGTATTCATGTCAATGAAAGTGTCTGTGGCATCAAGATAAAAAGTCCTGCCACCATTGTGTATGAACAAGATAGCCAAATAGTTCAACATTTTTGCATGTAATGACTCAAGTAATGAAATGAGGACTATTAGTTTTATATGGAATGACTATTCAGCATTCACAAGTTTAGTTAATTTTGACTGACATCACATAAGCAAATGATAATGTTACAAACAGCAGAGAGTTGTATGAAAGCCATTGATGCATGTCCAAAAGCATTTGCAATTTGTTGGAAGGAATGAGAAACTGCTACTCTGATCTGCACAAATGACTAATTGTTTTGAGAAATGCATTACCTGTTGTGCAAATGTAAATAGTGTTGTGAGAAATGCACCAAAGCAACTGAGAAAAACTGTAATTGAATTTATTTTATACATTTATTGCCGTTTTACTTGTTAAAAAAATGTTGCTTTTTACATTTCTCAGATCATGGAATGGAAATTTGCAAAACAGTAAGTGCATTTCTAAAGACAACGTGTACAAAATCCTAATTCATCTTTTAAAAACTATATTTCTGTGTCTATGAGCATGTCAGTGCCATCAGAATGACAAATTTTTCTGTCATTGTGTACGGATAAGACAGTCGAATTACTTAGTCATGTTGTCAGTATCAAAGTACTCTGAAGGGGCGTTCTGATGTAAACTATGGCAACTCTTTTTTTGCTGTTTGTACTATAATATATGACATATGCAATTGAGGAAACTGTAGGAAACATCAGAAATTTGCACACAATCATTTGCATTGATGCACAAAAGCATTTGCAACTTTCAAAGGAATGAGAAACTGCTTTTTTGATGTGCACAAGTGACACCATGATGTGAAAATTGAACAGAGAGTTCACGAGTTCACGAGTTCACGAACGGGTCATTTTCAACTCTAACAAACTTAAAACCAGCCAATGTTATAATCTTTTTAAAATGTTGAATTCAAATTTCAGGCCAATTAAAAAAAAATGTAAATATATATATATATATATCAATCCAAGTTATACTTTTAAAAAGAAACATTATTGAAAATTAAAAAGGAGATATCTGCAGTGTTATAAAAAAAAAAAAGGTTGAAACTGCATTCAATGTACTGAATTTATAGTCTACTGTCAAATATAAGGCGATTTTTCACTATTGGGTCAAATGGTTCTAAGGGTACATAGACTTGCCTCAGTCATTGCCCTACATATTTGTGTTACATTTCAAATAGCTCCATTAACAGCACCACCATGGAAAATGAAACTGCGGGTAAGGCAACCATTTTGTGAAATAATGGGAAAGCAGCTACCGAGAACGCACTAGTGTTTTATTGAATCAAAACAAATGTAATAAATTTTAATTAACATGCCTGAGAAACTCATGAGATTCAGATTTGGGCACTCACCTGGATAATAGGGCCTTTGCAGTAGGCACAGCGAGGAGAGAAGAGTTTCTGATAGTCTTTCTCACAGTACGGCTTGCCGTCTCGCTCAAAGAATCCACATGTGCCCAGTTCTTCCCTGCATGCCGAGCACACAAAGTGTTCTGGGTGCCACACCTGACCCAGAGCTGTGATCATCTGCACAAACACAACAGCACATTACACATATATAACGAAAAAATGTACAGAAACAACAAGACAGCATACCTTCCCAGCTATACACTTGCCACAAGAAGCACAGTGGCCTTTGGCAGCGGTGCGAACCCCCATTTTCTCCATATCTGAGCTGAGCGAGCCGAGCAGATCGTCTATAGCATCCACGCCCTTGGAGAGTTTCTCTGACAGAGGAGGATGCTGAGGTTTCCTGTCCTCTTCCTGTCTTCCACTACCACTTTCTCCAGTTTCCTCTGTTGTTTTGGCCTTTATTGACTTGCGAGCCAGTGGAGGTGGGTTTGATGAGGGAACTGGCTCTGAAACCTACAAAATGAAGTGTCAGGTTTTTTTTTTTTTTTTCCAGTTTTAAAGCATATATATTTTAAAAAGCATAGTATTCTTAAGAAAGCTGAGCCTGAAAATACGCTTGGAATACAAAGCAGTTATACTTTAAACAAAGTTTAAAAGTTAAGAATTGGAAGGTTGCTATGCGCTTGCTATGGTGTTTTGTGTGTTTGCTAGGAGGTTCTTCAGTTACAATGTGCCATAGATATGAAAGCCGATTCACCCTGCTTTGACTGAACTCTTGGAATTTCTAGTTTATATGATCCTAAAGATCTGAGTGATCTATTAGGTTTCTATTCAGTGAGCATATCTGTAATGTATTGAGGTCCTAGGCCATTTAGTGATTTATAGACAAGTAATAATACTTTAAAATCTTTTCTGAATGTAACTGGGAGCCAGTGTAGAGACCTGAGGACAGGTGTGATGTGCTCTGATTTTCTGGTTCTGGTCAGAATCCTGGCCGCAGCGCTCTGGATGAGCTGCAACTGTCTGACTGTTTTTTGGGAGGGCCAATGAGGACTCCATTACAGTAATCCACCCTGCTGCTGATAAAAGCATGAACAAGTTTTTCACTTGAAACAAAGCATCTAATTTTTGCAAAGTTTTTGAGATGATAGTATGCTGATTTTGTAACTGCTTTGACATGACTACTGAAACTCAGATCTGACTCCAGAGTCACACCAAGATTCTTGACCTTATTTTTTGTTGTTTGACCTTTAGAGCCAAGGTACGCATTCACCTTGAGAACCTCATCTCTGTTCCCAAACGCAATGACTTCAGTTTTCTCTTTGTTTAACTAAAGAAAGTTTTGGCACATCCAACTGTTAATTTCATCAATGCATTGGCAGAGGGTGTCAATAGGGCTGTAGTCATTAGGCAGCAAGTCGATCGAGTGTCATCAGCATAGCTGTGGTAGGAGATTTGGTTCTTTCTCATTATTTGGCTCTGAGGGAGCATGTAAAGGTTGAACAGGAGAGGTGCCAGAATCGAGCCTTGTGGGACTCCACATGTCATGGGTGTCCACCTCCACCTATGGTCACCTATACTGACATAGTAACCTCTCCCTTCAAGGTAGGATCTGAACCATTTGAGGACCATCCCAGACAGCCCAACCCAGTTTTCCAGCCTTGTTGTACTTGTGTTGCTAGGGTGTGACAGTTTTTCTCAGTGGCTTTGGTGCATTTCTCACAACACTATTTACATTTGCACAACAGGTAATGCATTTCTCAAAACAATTAGTCATTTGTGGACATCAGAGTAGCAGTTTCTCATTCCTTCCAACAAATTGCAAATGCTTTTGGACATGCATCAATTGCTTTCATACAACTCTCTGCTGTTTTGTAACATTATCATTTGCTTATGTCATGTCAGTCAAAATTAATTAAACTTGCGGATGCTGAATAGTCATATCATATAAAATTAATAGTCCTCATTTCATTACTTGAGTCATTACATACAAAAATGTTGAACTAGTTGTCAAAATCTGTCAAGCAAATCTTATAAAATAATTAAATCTTATTTTCCCTAAAAATGTCTTCTAAATTGAACAATTTCATGAATGATTTTCAGACCTACAGTATGTATGTTGTAGGTTCAGTTCCAATATGTACTGCAATATTGTTTACAGTTGTGCACAGCTCTACCCAAAGGAAGTTTGTGTTTGTTGTAAATAAGGGTGTGTTTATTCTTTTGCACAATGCTGTTATTAAATTAGAATTGTAAAGAGCAAATGCAGTAAAAACGTGAAGCACACACATTCGGTGTCTTATACTCAGATACCTCACTAAATGCAGTGATGTCTAACTTTACTGTAGTTTTCAAATGGCTGTGCAAATAGTATATAGTTCTGTCTTGAGCATTTTCAGGAAGTGTCACCAAAATCTGACTTTATTGCATTGGAAAAAATGTACAGAGTAAACTGTCATAGTCAAATGGCTTTGTCATGTTTTCATTATCTTGTTCATAAACAATGGTGGCAGGACTTTTCATCTTGATGACACTGACACTTTCATTGACATCAATACTTGCTTTTGAGTAATGAGCTCTCCATTTTGAGCAAGTGACACGTTTTTACAGGTTATCAACTAGGTTTTGCAGTTTGTACTAATTGTTTTGAGAAATGCATGAACTGTTGTGCAAATGTAAATAGTGTTGTGAGAAATGCACCAAAACCACTGAGAAAAACTGTAATATGCCATTTCTATAGGGTATTCCTCATAGTTACAAAGTTGATCTATATATTTGCTAGTGTGTTGCTACTATAGATAGATAGATAGATAGATAGATAGATAGATAGATAGATAGATGGATGGATGGATGGATGGATGGATGGATGGATGGATGGATGGATGGATGGATGGATGGATGGATGGATGGATGGATGGATGGATGGATGGATGGATGGATGGATGGATGGATGGATGGATGGATGGATGGATGGATGGATGGATGGATGGATAGATAAATGGATGTATGGATAATTCCAGCTTAAATTTGTTTAAAAGTATTAAACTAAAAAGAGCTTAGAAACGAATAGAAAAAGAATTGAACAGATTAATTTATTTCATAATTTGACATTTGCATTCATAATTAATCGCTATTATAAATCATTTTATGTTTCATATAAATCAGGATCTCTAATGGGCTTGTGCTGCCCTCTTCTGGCGCTTCTCAGCATGTGCAGTGGCTGTAGATTGTATTGAGCATCATAAAGTGAGCATGTCATGCTCATGTTTCCCTCACCTCCAGACCGAGACCCAGCAGATCATTCATGAGGGATTCCAGTTCTCGTGTCGCTGTCCCGGGACTCATCAGACTGGCCTCCACAGGGGCTGTAGGAACACTACAAAAACACTCCTGCACTCATTGAGTAGCTCAAACTCAAAGCACAGCACGCACTCCAAACATTACAGATGACTTATGAAACACACATATAATGGACTGACTATCTGAGCTCTGAAAGATGGATGTACCTGTAGGGGTTATCAAATGTCTGTCCTGGACCAGCGATGAGACCTGAGGATTCAGTCTGTAACAGGGGGAGATTGAATGCATCAGTTTGGCCCTTAGATATTTAACAGTTAGTTGTGACAAATAAGCACACTACTGTTTAAAACATGGGTGATGCGGTGGCGCAGTAGGTAGTGCTGTCACTTCACAGCAAGAAGGTCGCTGGTTCGAGCCTCGGCTGGGTCAGTTGGCATTTCTGTGTGGAGTTTGCATATTCTCCCCGCGTTCACGTGGGTTTCCTCCGGGTGCTCTGGTTTCCCCCCCAAGCCATGTGGTATAGGTGAATTGCTAAAATTGTCTGTAGTGTATGTGTGTGTATGGGTGTTTCCAGTGATGGGTTGCAGCTGGAAGGGAATCCGCTGCATAAAAGATATGCAGGATAAGTTGCCGGTTCATTCCGCTGTGGCGACCCCAGATTGATAAAGGGACTAAGCCAAAAAGAAAATGAATGAATGATTGTTTAAAACAATTAGACTCAGTAAGACTCTTTTTACAATTATGAATTATTTTATTGGTATTTTAATTATTACACGTTTTGGGTTATTTTTAGCTTAGGGTTGTTTAGAATACTGAAAAAGATTTTTTGTTATATTTAAAGCTTAAATTGATAGTTCACCCTTCACTTGTTCCAAACCTTTATTAGTTTCTTTCTCCTGTTAAACACTAAGGAAGATCATTTGAAGAAAGATGAAAACCTGTAATCATTGTTAGTAGGAAAAACAACTACTATGGAAGTCAATGGTTACAGGTTTTCAGCATTCTTCAAAATATCTTCTTTTGTGTTTAACAGCATAAAAGAAACTCAATCCTAGAATCCCTTGATGATGAGTAAATAGTGAGCAAATTTTTATTTTTCTATCTATCCTTTTAAAGGGAAACTATCCCTTTAAATTGGTGTCAAAAACATTTGCAAAATATTTATTACGATATAAACAAATTATATACCAAAAATATAAACCAATTACAGCATGGAATCCTAAAGAATCTTTGGAAGAAAATGATTAAGTAAAACAGGGTAATTAGAATAATAACGTCCTTTTGTTCATTCCCATTTCCGTTTCGTCAGTAAATTGTTACATTTGCTTTATAAAACAGGTGCAGGGTTAAAAGAAACTAATAATTTTATTTGGCAAAGATGTGTTAAATTGATTTAAGAGCAATAAAATTATATCTAATGTATTAAATGCTTTCCGTTCATTCAAGAATATACAAAATGTCTACAAAAGAGCATCTTAGTAACACAGTAAAAGCAGCACAGAAGTTAAACCTGAAGCGGCATAGATTTTCAAAAATGTGTATTTAAATAAACCGTGTAATGTGACATAGTCTTCACACTGAATTCTGAGCAGACACAGACCTGCTTTAGGTCTGTATTAAATCAGCTGTGTAAAGATGACTTAACCTACCAATATCAGGTGGTATTTTGTACAAATGTAAAAACAAACTTTAATCACAAACTACACGTTGTTACTTTTGACCAATATGTACAAACTTAATGCATATGTGCGTTAAAAGTAACATAATATATACTAGATTTACTGGCTTACTCTTTTTTTTATAATAAATATATTAAATACACCTGACTATAACCTTGTTAATATTTTAACTGCAAACATACTTTGTCCTTTATCTTTGCAAAAACATATTAATTTACATTTTAAATTTCAGTTCCATCAAATGTTAAAATGTAACCAACCAAACCATACAAAATGTGATTATTGAGAACACATTTGTTATTATTGGCATTATGCATTCATTTTTATAAAACATGTAATGGAAATAATTCAAACTTGTACGAGGAAGTGATAAATACGGTGTGGCTATTAGCAGTGGGACAAAAGTAACTGTGTGACTTTCATATTTAAAGGAACTCTTGACATTTACTCCGATATACTTTTCAACAGAAAATCTCAAACAATGCAAACTGAAGGACATGTTATAGCACTAAATACAGTTGAAGTCAGAATTATTAGCCCCCCTTTGAATTTTTTTTTTTATATTTCCCAAATGTTGTTTAACAGAGCAAGGACATTTTCACAGTATGTCTGATAATATTTTTTCTTCTGGAAAGTTGTTTTATTTCGGCTAGAACAAATGCAGTTTTTAATTTTTTAAAAACTATTTTAAGGTCAAAATTATTAGCCCCTTTAAGCTATATTTTTTTCCGATACAGAACAAACCAATAGGTGCGTTCAACATGAAGCACGGCTACAGCCGGCAATCAACGAGATTAGCCGAGCGCAGGCAGGGGCGAAGTTGAGAACAGAGCCGTCAAGCCGGACACTTTGGGGCTCAAAGTTGCTGCTCTCATGATGACCGATCACATGGCGTGATCATTTATTTATTTGTTTATTTATTGCAATAACAATAAAAGGTTTACAGTACAAAAAAACAGAATACAGTCTCTATAAACTATAGTTCATTTTAAACAAGGGAATTATGAATTAAATTTAAGTAGCCTATATAACAAACGCATGAGAAATAAGGGGAAAACGTGAGGGCACATAAAAAGGAAATACATATCCACGAATAGGCCTATTAAACAAAACAATAAGCACAAACTCTTGGAGTTTAAACATCAGTTATTGGGCTACTAGATGTTGAATGGTATGTCAGTACTGTTCCAGTGCTGGTTTGAATATGCTAAAAAGGGTTTACATTTATTTACGTTTATAGATATAAAACTTTCCAATATATATTAGTGTAAAACCCAAAACAAGGCGTTTCTATTAAGTCTTAAACAATGATTAAGATTATTTTGGATAATAAAAGCATTTAAAAAAAAAAGCACTTTAATCCAAAAAGATTGAACAAAAGGACCAAAATAAATGAGCTCCACTAAGTAGAAAATACCCAGAAAGAGCAGGTACATCAATGACACTTTTAACATTTCTGCATAAACGGCTTAACAGGAAATAAAATATTTTATAATCATATATTTTTATATTTGATCAAATATTTTTTTTACTTAATTTGTTAAGAAATCTTCATAGAGGTGTCAGGATCAATGATAACGTTTATGGAGCTGAATACAGTAGTCTGTATAAAAAAGGCTGAATAAACCTGTGCAAACAATCTAGTCATTATAAACAAATTATTTAACAAAAGATGATACTGCAGTAAAAAATTTGTAGTCTTTTAATAACTATGATGTGTACAAGATAGAGAGGGTATGAACAGTTAATTGTTTGTTTTGAAATTTGTGAGACGGAATTTGTCCAATAATAAACCCGAAACACACATTGTTGTTGTCATGCTGTGAAGCTGTGTAGAAGTGTCTTGAAAAATATCTAGTCAAATATTATTTACTGTCATCATGGCAAAGACAAATTAAATCAAATAAATCAGACAAAGAAATTATGTTTAGAAATGTGTTGAAGAAATCTTCTCTCCGTTAAACAGAAATTGAGAAAAAAATAAACAGGTGGCTAATAATTCGGACTTCAACTGTATCTTGTGGATTGAGCATTACTGTGACACATGAAAAAGGTAACTTGTAATAAAAAATAAAAAAAACAGTATACAGTGATTTATTTTATGGACTTGAAAACGGCAATGCAATAAGCAGAGGAGACACGTTTTTTTCTTCAAACTTTTCAAACAGTTGAAGTTAAAATCATTAGCCCTCCTGTGAATTTGGTTTTCTTTTTCAAATATTTCCCAAATCAAGTTTCAAGAGTTCACACTTAGCTGATGATTTATCATAAGCTTGTTTGGCATGCTGTCCCAGGAGAGAGCCTTGAGCTCAAGGGATCCTCAAACCCAGGGCTCCCCTTCCGTTCAGGTAGATCTCAAAAACTCCCCGGCTGAAGTGGCTAAGGTGACCTACTTTGAGAAGAAAAGATAATGATGCTGGGAACTAGACAAAGTGCCTGTTTGGCTTAGTCTGTTACGTATGACACATATCTTTGGACGATGGGAGTAAACCGGGGAACCCGGGGGAAACCCATGCTGACACGGGGAGAACATGCAAACTCCGCACAGAAATACCAACCGGCCTGGCGAGAATCGGTGTTCTTGCTGTGGGTCAACAGTGCTAACCACTGGGCTGCTGTGCTGCCCGATCTATGAGAAAAAGGACGAGAAGGGGGTTTCTTCCAGAAGAAGATAAATGTGGAATGAAGACTGTGGTGATATATACAGTAACTTAGGAATCATATGATTAGAGAAACATGATTAGCTAATGTGGGACCGGCTGTGGTAAATCATAAGCACGTGATCCTCTCAAAATTAGTTTATAAATAAACTTCACTTAATAGAGCATGGATTTTTTTCACAGTATGTCATATATTTTTATATTTTCATCAATATTCCTAATATAATTAGCCTCCTTTAGCAACATATTTTTTGATTGTCTACAGAACAAACCACTGTTATACAATGACTTACCTAATTGCCTAATTTGCCTTGCAAAGATAAAAGAAATAGTTGTTAGAAATCAGTTATTAAAACTATTATGTTTAGAAATGTTAAACAGAAAATAAGGGGGCTAATAATTCAGCAAGGCTAGTAATTCTGACTTCAACTGTACAGTGTATCCAGAAAGTATTCATAGCGCCTCACTTTTTCCACATTTTTTTGTTGCAGCCTTATTCCGAAATGAATTAAATTAGTTTATTTCCTCAACATTCTACACACAATACCCCATAATGACAATGTGAAAAAAGGTTTTTTGAAATTGTTGCAAATTATTAAAAATAAAAAACCTGAAAAATCAGATGTACATAAGTATTCACAGCCTTTGCTCAATACTTTGTTGATGCACCTTTGGCAGCAATTACAGCCTCAAGTCTTTTTGAATATGATGCCACAAGCTTGGCACACCTGTCTTTGGGAATTTTTGCCCATTCCTCTTTGCAGTACCTCTCAAGCTCTATCAGGTTGGATGGGAAGTGACGGTGTACAGCCATTTTCAGATCTCTCCAGAGATGTTCAATAGGATTTAGGTCTGGGCTCTGGCTGGGCCACTCAAGGACATTCACCGAGTTGTTGTGAACCCAGTCCATTGATATTTTAGCGGTGTGATTTGGGTCACTGTCCTGCTGGAAGATGAACCGTCGCCCCAGTCTGAGGTCAAGAGCACTCTGAAGCAGTTTTCATTTAGGATGTCTCTGTACATTGCTGCGTTCATCTTTCCCTCTATCCTGACTAGTCTTCCAGTTCCTGCTGCTGAAAAACATCCCCACAGCATGATGCTGCCACCACCATTCTTCACTGTATGGATGGTATTAGCCTGGTGATGAGCAGTGCCTGGTTTTCTCCAAACGTAACGCCTGGCATTCACTCCAAAGAGTTCAATTTTAGTCTCATCAGACCAGAGAATTTTGTTTCTTTATGGTCTGAGCGTCCTTCAGATGACTTTTGGCAAATTCCAGGCGGGGAGTGGCTTCTGTCTGACCACTCTACCATACAGGCCTGATTGGTGGATTGCTGCACAGATGGTTGTCCTTCTGTAAGGTTCTTCTCTCTCCACAGAAGAACGCTGAAGCTCAGACAGAGTGACCATCGGGTTATTGATCACCTCCCTGACTAAGGCCCTTCTCCCCCGATCACTCAGCTTAGATGGCCGGCCAGCTCTAGGAAGAGTCCTGGTGGTTCCAAACATCTTCCACTTACGGATGATGGAGGCCACTGTGCTCATTGGAACTTTCAGAGCAGCAGAAATTTTTCTGTAACCTTCCCCAGCCTTATGCCTTGAGACAATCCTGTCTCGGAGGTCTACAGACAATTCCTTTGTCTTCATGCTTGGTTTGTGCTTTGACATGCAATGTCAACCCTGGGACCTCATATAGACAGGTGTATGCCTTTTCAAATCATGTCCAATCAACTGAATTTCCAACAGGTGAACTCCAATTAAGCTGCTGAAACATCTCAAGAATGATCAGTGGAAACAGAATGCACCTGAGCTCAAGTTAGAGCTTATGTACATGTGATTTCAGCATTTTTATTTTTAATAAATTTGCAACAATTAAAAAAAATATTTTTTCGCATTGTTATTTTGGGCTATTGTGTGAAGAATTTTGAGGAAAAAAAATGAATTTAATCCATTTTGCAATAAGGCTGTAACATAAAAAAAGGAGAAAAAGTGAAGCGCTATGAATACTTTCCGGATGCACTGTATATATAAAATTAATGATTATATAATAATAAAATAATAATAATAATTATACCTGTATAACTATATAACTATATGCTTCTGCATGAAATGTGTTTACTGTACTTGTTGGAGCATAGTTGTGTTGTTGTTTTTCAGGGTTTTGGCTGGAAGGAGTGCAGGAGGGTCTGAAGCCTCGCTGGAGTTTTGAGCCAGCTGCTCTAAAAGCATGTCTGCAATATCAAGAGGAAAAACGTAAAAATCAGTGATCCTCGCAAACTTTCACACTCTCACTGACCTAAAAGATCACACTAAAGCAATCATGACTACATTTGCTGGTAGGTGATGCGCTAAAGGTAAAGCCACTGTATGTTTGTTAGCAATCTGTGTCACTTCCTGAGGAAGTAAGAAGACACGTCACTGTTATTGCAACGGATGCAGAACATGAAAAACATGAATTTTACACTTTTGCCACACTTCTCTGCTGACCTAGAAAGATTCACTCAATATAGTCATGGCTTGACTCACTTCTGTGTAATAATACCAAGAAAATAGCCCCTCTCAAATACTTTCACAAGAGCATCATTTTATTGTTAATAATAAAACTTCAATACAGATATATCAGATTAGTCATGGGAAGATTATCTTTCCAACATTCATGATTGTTCTATCAATGCGAGACACAGACTGATTCGATTTAAAGTTATCCACAGACTTCATTATTCAAAAGTAAAATTACTTAAGATTTTCCCAAATGTATCCTTATTGTGCAACAAATGTAAAAACTTTGAAGGTACACTGACTGATGCTGGTCATGCCATAAAATTAGTTCATTTTGGCAGAACGTTTTTAATTTTATATCTGAAGTATACAACCTTGATCTGCCATCAGAGCCAAAATTGGGCATTTTTGGGGACACCTCAGAAATAGGAGATAAATATATATCACAGGCAGTATCTTTGTGTATGATATTAGCAAAGGAGCTGAAGTTATGTGTTGCCCATGGAAGAAATGTGATATGGAATGGCAAACAAACTAAACATATTTTTTAAATCTGGAACCCAATAATGTTTTACATCAGTAATGCTGACTTGTAACTCATTATAGGTGAGATTGGTTTGGCATATGTCGAGTTGTGGAGCCTACACATTTCTCTGTAAATTATTTATTTTTTATTTTTTATTCAATTTTTTTTCTCTTATGCTTTCTGGATGATATTGTTTTATGTTGTGTCCGACTGATTGTGTATTGTGAAATGGTCTTTGTAGCCTTTTTTGTTTGTTTGTTCTGATTATGTTATTGTTTATTTTCTTATGATAAAAACAATAAAAAGATAAAAAAAAAAAAAAAAAAAAAAAAAAACAAGACTTCAAGCCAATTATGATGTGGCTTTTTCCTACTTACAAGGAAGAAACCGTGATAACTTTTATTTTCAGTAATGATTAATACTGTAAGCATGAAATTATCATATGATCAAATATTTTTTATTTTACTTACACTGTAAAAATGTCTATTAAATAACAGGTTCCATTGTGATTCACAAGTATTTCCTATTTATTTACAGTTGTGAATAGCATTATGTCATGTTGATCTCTGTTCTGTCGACTTTTCATGTTAAAAATTCAGCTCTACAGTTTAACAAAGTGACTTTAATTGACATGAACATAGTACATAGATCATTTACATAGTAGTTTGAAATAATATAATGTGTGAGAAATAATCTATGGAGAAATAAGATTGTAAATTAACTAAATGTACTGGCAGATTGTTACCAGGTTTTTGTACCAAAATTTACACCATTAAATATATAGTGAAAATATATCACTTTAAATATATATGACTTTAAACTGCGATATATTTACATAATTTACACCACTAAATATATAGTGAAAATATATCAATTTAAATATATATGACTTTAAACTGCGATATAACTGTCATATATTTACATAATTTACACCACTAAATATATAGTAAAAATATATTGATTTAAACTATATATCACTATAAACTGCTAAAAATGTCAATAAAAGTCACCTTTTCTAACTTTCAACATCAAAAGTTTTTGGAGGAAAGATTAAGATCCCATAATGCAATTCAAAAGCATAAATAAGCGGAGAAAAAAAAAAACATGAATCACTGTCAATTTACAGATTTTTTTACAGTGTATGTAAAGTTAATTATGTTTCATCTTCCTTTTTAAGTTATATGAGATTTTACGTGATGTTTCAAGTTCTTTAAGGCAATATGAAATCACTCATAGGCTAGTTTGATTTAGCTTATAGTAATAAAAAAAGTATAAAATGAAAACACTCCAGACTCTTAATCATCTGCAGTTTCTGTCATCTAATACAATATCATATATCTCTGAATAATACTCTTTAATTTCCCAGTGATGGGTTGCAGCTGGATAAGTTGGCGGTTCATTCCGCTGTGGCGACCTCAGATTAATAAATGGACTAAGCCGAGACGAAAATGAATGAATGAATAATACTCTTTAGATCTCCAATCAAATAAGCAGAAGGATGATTTCTTTTCAAACATTTAACGTTTAACAGGTCAGAACAAGCAGGAACGACTAACAAAACATAAAAATAATCACTTATCGAAATTACAGCACTCCGTATTAAAGGTTTAGCATTTAAATTTAGCCATTACTTTGACTAAATATAAATACCTGATATGTGAAACAGTTTATATGTTCTTTACTAAGCAACACAATTTTATATGACCGTCTTTTTTTAACATGCCCTACTCTAGTCACTGGTGTTAAAATAAGGCGACGGTTGATCAACTCACCCAGTTCATCCATGGTGGTGTGGGGTGTGAAAAGAGCGTTGTGCGTGTTCCTAGTGAGTGTGTGCGTGGTGAACTGATCTGATACATGCTGATGTGGGTTGAGCCCAGTCTCACATGTGAAACTGATGCTGCTTCCTTTTTGTGCTTCCTTTTCACTCCCTTTCTTGTGTTTTTCATCCTGCTGCTATTTGATATTAAACTATTGATATTGATATTATACTATTGAATATTATACTATTTGATAAAGGCCTTTCTGAATTTTTTAGGGGTTTTGTGGTGCACATTAAAGATGTCACATGAGATGTGCATCCATTTATAGATATTCATTTTATTATTTCTGTATATAGGCTAATTGTAATAGTAGTAATATAAGAAAGGAGTGTTTTACCAGTTTGATTAAAACATTTGGGAAATGAAAGGGTGTAAAAAGTGTTGATAAAACAATTCCATAACTTGTGTTAGAACTGTAAACTGCAAATATTTATATACTTAAGAACTGTAAACGCTATTATAAATATAAATACATTCAAATATTTTTGATTATATATTATAAAAAGTCTTTCAAGCACTGAGTTCACCATTTAAAGTTTAAAAACGCACATTTGATCTTTCACACTACATTTCCCATAAATCCTAGCCATGTCGTGGAGGATTCTGGGACAGGAAACTGGTTTCTCTTGCAGCTCGCTTGATATAATCCTCTGGAAACGAAGATTTAGTTCGCATAATAGCCTTAAGATGATGAACTCATGCAATATTCATTTTTTTTATATCTCCTTCTTAATCTTGTGGTAAATGTGATGTTATTTGCACCGAGTTCAGCGATAATCTGTTGACTGTCTGATCGGCTGATCTTAAAAGGGCAACAGTTCGAGCGAGCGGGCCCCTCAAGGAGCGATCGCGAAGGACTCATTTAAGGTATGTTAGTGGTTTCCTGTCGTTTAGGTAAAGCACCAACTGTAGCATTGCATCCGGTGCCACTTACAGAAACACAGCATAAAATATAGTTTTGACACTTTCAAAATGGCTTTTCTTTTTTTTAAAAAAGCAGGTGCATCAGACATGTTAATGCACAACATCATGGAGTCAGCTACATTTAATTTAATCTGTTTAATTTTCTGTTGTTACCAGTGGTGGAAAGAGTACAGAAAAATCATGCTCAAGTAATCACCATGTAAAACTACATTACCTGCCGAAAAAATGTAGTGCAACTAAGTATCTGTTGTAAATATTACTCAAAAGATGAGTAAAAGTATCCCTTTGAAAAGTACTCAAGAGGTAGTGAGTATTATGGTGTGAATGGCTATTTGTGCATGTGTTTGTAAATGTAACATTCTGTAGTGGATTTAGTTATCGTTGAAGGCCATTTAGCCATGTTTTTTAGTCATCATACAGTAAACATCCTTCATCTTCTCATCAGTCTGTGAGTCAGTGCGTGTATAGATTTTGGACATCACACTTTTAATGCTTGCAAACGCTTTGCTGCATTTATAAAGTGCCTATGTCTTGAGGTTGTTACTTTTGTGTGATTTGATTGGACGGGAATCACAGGACTGATTTTTTCACTTCCTATCTCCATAGATAAGAATAAAATAAAGTAGTGGCTGCAGGTTAAAGGAAAATAGTGGAGTAAATGTACAGATACAGCACTAAAATGTATTCAAGGGTAAGTAAAAGTACACGTTTTTAATACTTAGAAAATTACAATTCCTGAGAAACTACTCAAAGTAATTTGAGAGTTTGTAATTTGTTACTTTACACCACTGGAAGTTACCAAAGAAAGAAAACAATATATCAGATTGGTTGATAGTGTTATAAATGATTCTGGTTCTTAAATTACCAGATTTTAAAGTAGTCATAAATGTTTTACTAACTAGCAGAAGACCATAACCAGTTTAAAATTCTAGTTGTAGGAAATTCGCAACAATATGTGTTGTTATTATTAGAACAGAAGTGTTACTCAATATCATTTTTTTTTCTGAGTGTGTTTCTTAATCTTGCCAACATTGTTTTGAACCATGCTGTAACTGTGTTGCCGTCAGGGTCATCACAGTCACGAGGCTCTATTGTGCAACATTGTCAAACTCTATACAAGTGTGAAATTATTATTTTTTTAAATGTATGTACTTCAAAACCCATGTGCATTTACACAAACTGAGAAAGTCAAAGGTGTGTTAGGTTGCGCTCTCCCCTATAAGTTACATTCTTGTAGTTGTTGCTGGATTCCTTTAAAGCAGTGAGTTCAAAAGTAAATAAAAATGTATCAATGTCTAAGTAGATTCTTAGACAGTACTGATACATCTTGGAAGAGCCATAATTTGTTTTTATATAATTTATTAATAGTGCTCAAATTCTTGTACAGTGTACACATGTCGATATGTTTAGTTGTGTACATTTGTTGTTGATTTCACCCCTACTCCTTTGTTTGTAATGTTTTCAGTTATATTACGAAATGTGAAAGAAAGAAAGATGGAGCAACACAGTTTTTAGACCAGAGTTTATTGTTTTGCTGCTTGAAAATTCAGTAAACATCTTTAAATGGAAAGAAACCCAAGTGAATTTATTGCCCGACTGATTTTGAAATACTGACATTACACTTTTTTTAGTACAATTCTGATAGTATCTTTTAAGACAGGTCTATTGTGGGCGCTAAGGTTGTTACTGTAAGTGATAGATGGCTTTTATGAAACCATATAAGTTTATTTTTTCTTTTTAATAGTGTTTAATAGAAGAATTAATACAGGAAAAAACTACATTACCCATGACACTTAATGAAACTGTATTTTTCACAGTTTTTTTTTTTTTATTTAATTTTGTCATTCACATGAAATTGTATTATTTTCCTTATTAAAGCCATTAAGTAATGTAATGTAATTTAATATGTATTTAAATAGCACATTTTATCATGTATGGCCATACACCCAAAGCGCTTCACAATCATGAGGGGGTCCCTCTGCACCACCACCAGTGTGCAGCATCCACTTGCAGCCAGTGCGCTCACCACACACCAGCTATACGTGGAATGGAGAGACAGTGATAGAGCCAATTCGGTAGATGGTAATGATTGGGAGGCCCTGATAGGTAAGGGCTGTTGAGTGGAATTTGGTCAGGACACCAGGGTTACACCCCTACTCTTTACGAGAAGTGCCATGGGATTTTTAATGACCACAGAGAGCCTCAGGCCCCGTTTACACTAAAGCGTTTTCGTTTTGAAATGGCGTTTTAGATCCGCGTCCATACTAGCGTTTCTAAACATATCTCCATCCACACTACTCCACCAAAAACGTATATCACGTGACCATTCGCGCACTCTGGGCATGCACGTTCAAGTATAAACAGGAAACATGTGTCTCGCTTGGCATTTGGTTATTTTTACTCAACAAACGCTGGATGAACGATGAACGCGAGCGATTAGCGAGTGCTCGAACAATAGCTTGCCTCTTGCGAATATATGCAGCTGCTGTAGTAAAAAAGGCAGAGTTTAACTGCACAATGGCGCCTAAAACGGACAATAGTGCAAACAACGCTCCCATTTCTGTGTCCATGTTGTTGTTTACAGTGAAGGCTGGTCTGCCGTCTTCCGGTAGAGTTATAGTCATGTGATAGGGGCTTGACGAATAAGGGAAGGATACGCAATGATCCAAAAGCCCCAATCAGGTAGCGAATCTCAGCAGCCATGCCTCCCTTTTCAGATGTCTCCGTTTTCCCCATCCACACTGAGACGGAACAGCAGGGTTTTAGAATGAAAACGGCCTCTCCAGCGTTTTCAAAACGCTCAGTTTTTGGGGCTCGAAAACTCCGGCGTTGTGTGGACGGATGGCGTAACCGTAGCAAAACTTATGCGTTTTAAAACGAAAACGCATTAGTGTAAACGGGGCCTCAGTTTAACGTCTCATCCAAAAGACGGCACTCACTGACACTATAGCATCCACTTCACTTTACTGGGGCATTAGGACTCAGTTAGCGCCCCCTGCTGGCCTCACTAACACCACTGCCAACAGCAACCTAGGTTTCCCATGTGTTCTCCCATCCAGGTACTAACCAGGCTCAGCCCTGCTTAGCTTCAGTGAATAATGGGTCTTGGGCTACATGTTGATATGGCTGAATAAAGTATTTGTCTTTTTGCTTAATTTTTAATATACTACTTTGTTTTATATCAATTGATATGTTTGGTATATGGCTTTTATAACACATTATTTATTTATTTATTTATTTATTTATTTATTAATTAATTTTTTTATTCTTCTAACACTTGTGATTAAGTTTACAGATACAAATAACAGTTACAACCAAAACAAATTAATGTTCAATATCATTACAATCACTATATTACAATTACAATATTTTAATGATTTTTTGGTTACCATGATAACAAATATATAATTATTTGATGATTTATAGGGATAGTTTGCCCAAAACTATACGTTTTCTTGCGTTTTACTTATCCTCAAGTGGTTTCAAACTTTTATGAGTTTCTTTCTTCTATTGGATAATACATGTATTCATTTTATTTTTTTCGGCTTAGTGAATGAACCGCCAACTTATCCAGCATATGTTTTATGCAGCAGATGCCCTTCCAGCTGCAACCCATCACTGGGAAACATCCATACACACTCGTTCACACACATACACTATGGTCAATTGTTAGCATACCCAATTCACCTATACCACATGTCTTTGAACTTGTAGGGGAAACCGGAGCACCCGGTGGAAACCCATGCGAACATGGGGAGAACATGGAAACTTCATACAGAAATGCCAACTGACCCAGCGGAGGCTCGAACCAGCGACCTTCTTGCTGTGAGACTAATTGCTACCCACTGTGCCACCGCATCGCCCCTTGAAAAATACAAAAGAAGATATCTAAAGAAAGCTGAAAATCCTGTAACTATTGACTTGCATAATTGGAAAAACAAATACTTTGGACGTCTATGGTTACAGGTTTCCAATATTTTTCAAAAAATTTTCTTTTTTTGTGTTACTTTAACTCATAAAGGTCTGAAACAAGTAAAGGGTGAGTAAATGATGACAGAACTTCTCTTAAATTCACATTTGTTCTACAGCAATGCAAAAACAAACCTCTCGTCGACTTCAAATGTCTATCATTGTGTTATAGTGTGGTCTAAGTGGTTCCAAACCTTTTCTTTCTTCTATTGAAGAAAGCTGAAAAGCTGTATGCATTAACTTCCATAGTAGGAAAAACAAATACTATGGATTGATGGATCAATGGTTACAAGTTTCCAACATTTAAAAAAAAAAAAAAAAAAAAAAAAAAATATATATATATATATATATATATATATATATATATAGTGTCTCTGTAACTCATAATGGTCTGAAACAAGTAAAGGGTGAGTAAATAATAACAGAATTTCTGTTTAAATTCACATTGTTTTCTACATCAATGCTAAAAACAAACCTCTCATCGACTTGAAATGTCTGTCATTGTGTTTCAGTGTGGTCTGAGTGGCACCTGTCAGCGTGATGTCATCCTCTAAAGGCACTGTGCTGCGCCAGCGCCGCCGGGAGCTGGACGCCCGCAGGAGTAAGTCTCGCGTGCGTCTGGGCTCATGTCTGCAGAGCTGGGCTCAACTCAAAGATAAACTGGGCTTCTCTCTTCACTCGGAGCTCGCTCAGCATCTGCTGGAGAGGTACAGTACAGTCGAGAGATACAGTTACCCTTAGACCCAGTGGATGACAGTTCGCTGGATGCGCTACTCTAGATTTCCAGCTGAATTACATCTGCAGTTGTTGATTCTGGCTTTGAAGATGAGACTTGTTCTGATCCAGTTCCAGATCATACAGAGAGAAGACAGGAATTATGAGTGAGCTTAACAGAAAGTGTAGGCAGAAAAAACAAAGACGAACTTGCAGTTTATGAAGTTCAAAACACATTTAGGTTTGGTCAACGGCCAAGGTCGTCTGGTGGTGTGTGTGTGAAGCATTATAGATTATATGTTGTCTAACTGATGACATTTTCTGCTTTCTGTTTTACAGCTATGTTTCAAGAGTTTGTATGAAGTGTTCAGGTAAACCACAGACTCTCTCCTTAAAGGAATCGTTCACCCACAAAATGACCCTTCTGACATAATTTATAGTTCTAAATGCTTTAGCAATTTAATATAAAGTCGTTCTAAACCTGCATGATTTGGTCTTGACTATCATTTTTAGCAACACATTCACTGAAATGTATTTTAGTCTTGGTTTCCATTACAAATAATTAAAAAAATTCTTTACCAAAAAGTAAAGCATGCCAAAGCCTACAATATTTTGCCCACTGCCTGGATGCACCATAAATTACATAATCAAGTCTCCCTATGGTCAGTACATTTTGTTGGTCTCTTTATACACTCACTGGCCACTTTATTAGGTACACCTTTCCAACTACTCGTTAACGCAAATTTCTAATCAGCCACTCACATGGCAGCAACTTAATGCATTTAGTCATGTAGAAATGGTCAAGATGATCTGCTGCAGTTCAAACCGAGCATCAGGATGGGGAAGAAAGATGATTTAAGTGACTTTGAACGTGCCATGGTTGTTGGTGCCAGATGGACTGGTCAGAGTATTTCAGAAACTGCTGATCTACTGGGATTTTCACGCACAACCATCTCTAGGGTTTACAGAGAATGGTCTGAAAAATATCCAGCGAGCGGAAGTTCTGTGGGCGCAAATGCCTTGTTGATGCCAGAGGTCAGAAGATAATGGCCAGACTGGTTTGAACTGAAAGGCAACAAAAACTCAAATAACCACTCGTTAAAAACGAGGTATGCAGAAGAGCATATCTGAATGCACAACACAACCAACCTTGAGGCAGATGGGCTACAGCAGCAGAAGACCACACCGGGTGCCACTCCTGTCAGCTAAGAACAGGAAACTGAGGCTACAATTTGCACAGGCTCAACAATATTGGACAATAGAAGATTGGAAAAACGTTGTCTGGTCTGATAAGTCTCGATTTCTGCTGCAACATTCGGATGGTAGGGTCAGAATTTGGAGTCAACAACATGAAAGCATGGATCAACGGTTGTATCAACGGTTCAGGACGTTGGTGGTGGTGTAATGGTGTGGGGGATATTTTCTTGGCACACTTTAGGCCCATTTGTACTGAATGAGCATCTGAGTATTGTTGCTGACCATGTCCATCCCTTTATGACTACAGTGTACCCATCTTCTGATGGCCACTTCCAGCAGGATAACACGCCATGTCGTAAAGTGCAAATCATCTCAGACTGGTTTCTTGAACATGACAATGAGTTGACTGTACTCAAATGGCCTCCACAGTCACCAAAGCTCAATCCAATAAAGACACCTTTGAGATGTGGTGGAATGGGAGATTCACATCATGGATGGTCAATATGGACCAAAATCTCTGAGGAATATTTACAGTACCTTGTTGAATTTATGCCACAAAGAATTAAGGCAGTTCTGAAGGCAAAAGGCGGTCCAACCTGGTACTAGTAAGGTGTACCTAATGAAGTGGCCGGTGCGTGTATGTTTAATAGTTAAAAATATTTGTATTTAATTGCACCATTTAAGGTTCTTTATGGCATTGTAGTTCTTTCCCTCATTAAAGTCATTGAGTTCACACTCAGTTTTGTAACTTTGACTTTTTACCCAATTTTTGCATGCGTCATTGCTTTAAATCAAAATCTTAAATTTCGGGAATCACCTCATAGCTGCTAGCTTTGTTTTGTTTTTTTGCTCATAACACTCTAATAAGTCTTTTATAAAATAAAAAATGTGATAGAACATTGCTAAAAATGAGAAAACAATAATCCACTGTTATTGTTTAGGACGTAAAACAACAATTCTGAGTAAAAGACAGGGTTGAATCAAGAAGTAGAACTATAAAGATAACTATAGCATCCACACCAGCTGCATGCACTTTAAATGCTTTAAATTCTTAGGCACTTTTCTATTATTCTTTTGATCATTGTTAATCTGTAGAATCATGAAATCAATTGAACTTTTTTAGGAGATGGGAAAGGAGGAGGGACTGTATCAACTACCAAGGAGTCTTTGCAGGAACTCATCTTGATGGTCCATAACCATGGACAGACATGTCCTCTTCCTCCTGCCCTGCAGTGTAGGCCTGTCCCAAAAACAAAACCATCAACACAAGGTCAGAGTGGAAGAAGAGAGGTGGAAACTGAGCACAAGAAATTAGCAGAGGCGGATGAGTGTTTGAAATACACCTGTGAAGATGGACATCATTTTATGTGGTGTCCTGTTAAGATGGAGAAGCTACTGATTTCTAAAAATGAAGGTGATAAAATTACATCCAAACAAGGCAAGAGACAGATAAAGGAACCAATCACAGATACAGAAAGACAAGAAATGATGACTAGATTAAAAACCAGACAGCAACAGAGAGAAAATGCTGACGGTGACACAAAAAAAATGCTTGGACAAAATAAACATGCAGGTGAATGCTTTTTCTGCAAAATAAATAAATAAGTAAAGTTTTTTTTTTTTTTAACTCAAGGGCTAACTATAACCTTGTTTGCAGGTGTTACAGCGACTCTTGAAGCACAGGACAGAAATGATCTGGCATCTGACTTCTCTTATTCAGAGCATGGGTACATATTGGGTTTGGTTGTTTTGTTGGGTTTACTGTAAAGTCTTGTTTGATTTCTATTTATATCTTTTATATATAATTTATTTTATCTGATTGTCAGATCTTCAGCAGACAGTGACGAGATGACTGCAGATGTTCCTGTGAGGGTTCACATAGAAAATCAAAGCCCTGCTGATAGGTATTTACTCTATTCATCTACAATGAAGCAAGAAATGACTGAAAAATACAGCTAAATATTTTTTATTAGCTATGAGGAAGATGCAGTGCTAAATTTAACCAACAGAGGGACCCAGAGTAGTGCAGATCATACTGAGAAACGCAGCGTCAGCAAAAAGGCGGGAATACTTCAAAGTAACAGGTGATTATTTTCTAACAGAAGACCTGCTTCATATTTTCAAATGATTTGGATAACTAGTAAGTTAAATTGAGGTCTAAAGTTTTTCTTTTCAGTTCACAGTCGTTAAAAAAGGATGTGTCTCAGATTGGTGGCAAGAGGAAAAGGTTTGTGTTTTTTGTTTGTTTTTTAGCAGGATGAATATATTTGTTATTTTTAAGCAGACATTAATATTTTTTATTAACGCTACAATTTATTAAATAATAGTTCACATTTATATGTTTTATTTTATTTCTATGTATACTTATAGTTATACAGATGTTCCATTTTGTGTTGCTGTCTTCATCAAATAAAATATTATTATATAAATTATATACTTTAATGTTTCAAATAACTTGTCAAAATATGGGTGAAATAGGGTGCACAGGGGTGCAGTGAGGAGCACGATCGCCTCACAGCAAGAAGGTTGCTGGTTGGTGCCCCGGATGGGTCAGTTGTCATTTCTGTGTGGAGTTTGCATGTTCTCCCCGTGTTCGTGTGGGTTTTCTCCCAGGGCTCCGGTTTCCCCCCCAGTCCAAAGACATGCGCTACAGGTGAATTGAATAAACTAAATTGGCCGTAGTGTATGAGTGTGAATGCAAGAGTGTATGGGCGTTTCCCAGTGTTGGGTTGTGGCTGGAAGGGCATCCGCTGCGTAAAACATATGCTGGCTAAGTTGGCAGTTAATTCCGCTGTGGCAAGCCATAAATAATGATAGGACTAAGCCGAGAAGAAAATGAATAAATGAATGAATAAATATGGGTGAAATCATGCGTTTTTAAAAAATGTTTTTTTTTTAAGTAACAAAATGCATATTTTGACGCTTTCTATTATTAAAAACAAATTATTAATGATTAAATAATCACAATTAATCAATAACTGCTAAAGACCCTATTATCAGTAAAAAAAAACTGTCCATATGTCACTGAATTAATGGTTCTAGTTCATGCAATAACTATTCATTACTATTAATTACTATCTTTAATAAAATGGGAAAAAATAAAGATTTAAAAGGACTTAAAATTTTAAAGATTTTAAATAAATAGAGCCTTAGTAAGTGTATTATTTTTCTAAATATGCCTGAAAATATTTTTGGCTGAACATCTGTTTACATCAGTTTGGTGTTTTCTGTTAATCATGATGATTTTTTTTTTTTTAACAAACAGGATAGGGTAATGCAGGGGTGACCATCCCTGATCCTGGAGATCTACCTTCCTGCAGATTTCAGTTGCAACCCATATCAAACACACCTGCCTGTAATTATCAAGTGCTGTTCAGGTCCTAATTAATTGGTTCAGGTGTGTTTGATCAAGGTTGGAGCTGAACTCTGCAGGAAGGTCTAGGAACAGGGTTGAGCACCCCCGGTGTAATGTATGAAAAATAATCAATCTGTGATATACTTGAAAACAGGTGATTATCCTGGATTTTAAATATGAATACATGGTATTATTAATTGTGAATGCCTTATGATGTCCTACTGTATTATATGATAACATGATATCACATAAAACTCAATGTGTTTACAGAAAATCGACATCCAAATTGATTTTGTCTTGTGAGTTTGAAGGCTGCGATAAGATTTTCTCCAGTCGACAATATTTAAATGTAAGTGCAGAGTCTGTATTAACATCCCATTACACTCATCTTTACCTGAGTAACAAAACTTTTCGTATATTCTGACTGTTAAATAAGAAAATAAACTTAATTCAAATCAGATGCCCACTGTATGTTTTTTTGGAAAAGCATAAGCACTGAATCAGACCGTCTTTTCTTCTCCTCAGCATCACATCAAATATCAGCATCTGCATCAGAAGACCTTCACCTGCTCACATCCCTCCTGCAGAAAGTCTTTCAACTTTAAGAAGCATCTGAAGGAGCATGAAAAGTTGCATAGTAGTGAGTGTTCAGTCCATATTACAGATTTTATATGACAGATGTCATCCAGTGCAGTTCTGGACATTGTATATGTGTGTATATTCACAGTACGCTCACTAATCATTTCTTTAGTTACACCTTGCTAGTACCGATTTAGACCCCTTCATCATTTTTTGACTCCAGAGTCAGACCAATAAGAAAAAGACACTTGCAGGAAGCCAATCAGCAGTAAGGGTGTCTATTACTGATAGCAGAGATAACTAAAAAAGGGGTGATGTCCTGTTGGGTTATAGGTAGGTTTATTTTGGTGCTTTCAAAAAACAACTTTGTTTGGCAAAAATCACCTAGTGCACCTTTAGTTGTCTGTGACATGGTTTCAAGAAGGTGTTGGAAGTCCTCAGAAATATTGGTCCACATTTACTGCAGATTTGTCAGCTACACATTCATGATACAAATCTTTATCATACCATTCTCTGTTAACCCTACCAATGGTTGTGTGCGTAAATCCTAGCAGAGTAATATTTCTTTTCCATTCTAATGCTCAGTTTGAACTTCAGCGGATCATCTTATCCACGTCTGTATGCCTAGAGATATTGAGTTGCTGTCATGTGATTGCTGATTAGATATTAGCATTAGCAATTAAACAGGTATGCTCAATAAAATGTTAAAGAAGGTATGTCTATATTTTAAAGGTGCAGTATGTAAGTTTGACACCCAGTGGTTGAACTAGGTATTGCACTCCTAGATCAAAATAAACGCGTGGGATGCCAGATTGAGTACAGGAGCAAGTGATTTAAACCGTGTTCTAAATTAAAGCAACGACACGCGATAGAGGGAATATTTTTCATATTAAAAGGAGCTTTAGTTCTAACCATCACCTCGAATTGATATATTAGAAACGGCTTCTTTTTCTCACAGCTGAACATGTGAAACCTATGACAGTGCACCTCAGGTAAGCCTCGTGTGTTTTATTCAGTGCTAAATGCTAACAATGTGAGTTTGAATGGATTCTAAACCTTACAGTTTCGTGAGTGAGTGCATGTTCTGTGCTTCTGAAAGGCTGTATTTAAATTTCTGTCGTGTTTCGTCTGGTGCAAACAGCCAAACTGCTGTTTGTGTGTTGTTAGGACACGAGATTACAATGTAATCTGCTCACCTTATGTTTACGTTCGCAATATTTATATCATTTGCTAATTAATAACCTCATGTGGAACTGAATCTGTCTCATTTCGACATCTGATACTGTCCATTTCGGTCACGGACGCATGCTTTCTGAGCCTTTCTGAATGAATGAATGAAATACGCTGTTTTCCAACAAGGCAACCCGGAGTGCTGAAATATAATTGGCTAAACTGGCATTCTGCAGGTTAACTTTACCTAAACAAAGACATCATTCTGGCACGGAAAAACCATTTTTAAAGCAGAATATCTGACTTCAGCATTGTTTTTCAGTTAAACAAGTATGTTCACTTGGGATGTTTTATAAATATCTGCAAACATATTATGGTATTTTTATGCTTTAGAAGAGTCAAAAACTTACATACAGCACCTTTAACTTGTGAGTTGAAGCAACTGTTAATTGCAAATAATAAAGGGTTAATAAGTATAGAGCAGGGGTGTCCAATCTCTGTCCTGGAGGGCCGGTATCCTGCAGATTTTAGCTCTAACTTGCTTCAACACACCTGCAGGGATGCTTCTAGAAAGCCTAGTAAGAGCTTGATTAGCTACCCCAGGTGTGTCTGATTGGTGTTGGAACTAAACTTTGCAGGACACCGGCACTCCAGGACCGAGTTTGGACATCCCTGGTATAGAGTATAAAAATATAAAAGTATAAGTATAAAAATTGCTTCAGGTTAGTCAACATTTTAAATGGAGAAGACAGCACTTTCCGAAGGCCAGGTTTTTAATCGTAGTCTACTCCATTTCAATGCAAATTAATTTGGTTTAAGGCAGCCTAGTTAGGTAGATGAATAAAAAATAGTAGGTTTCAGTAAATATTGTGCATTTATATGCAATGTACTTACTGAGTTACTGTAATATAAGTGCATTTGTTATATGTGTGTTATAAGTGTGTATATAATCAATGTTAGCAATTCAGATAAATGATTACAGAACGTAAAAGAAAATCCAGTCCAGATAGTTATATTTATCAATAGCTATGTTTCCATCCAAAGATGTAAATTAAATGTATGCGCATAACTAGAATAATACATAAAAGGCATGTGAATAAAGCAGCGTTTCCATCCAATGGGTCAAAGACGACAAAATGATCACTTCCTGATTAACTGGCAACAGTAAAAATGGAATTTGCTGCGGTAGGAGAAGCTGCATCAATCTTTTCCTTTTTTAATAAATTACTTGCACCTCAGAAGACACTATGTTGATGCGTAATGAGCGCGTGGTGGAGTTTGAAGCCATCAGACATGGAGCACAGACAATTCTGGAGGTAAATAATAATTTAACAACACTAATACTGGCATTTTAGAATGACCAAAACAACATTTCAGATGTTTTACAATGTGCTCAGCCTGCTGGTTTGTCCATTCACACACATTTTTATCATCACGTGATCTCTAATAACAAAATCACATGACCTTTTTTTAATGCACATACTGGAATTTGTTCGGTAAAAGTATTTCCATCGTAGTTTATGAGCATATTTTCTTATCGAATAAAAAGTTTATCCTACTCAGTTATGTGCGTGTTTTTTTAAGCGCATTTTCAAAATGGATGCGCATCTTGGCATTTCCATCAACTTTTTTTTTTTAATGCGCATATATGTGTATAAAAATAGGTGGATAGAAACGTAGCTAGTGTCCACATTGACTATCAGGACAGTTGTGTTGTCCGATGTAAAATCTATATCTAGAAGTACATTAATAGGGATGAGTTGGTGTTTTTTTTTCCTGCTGTTCCTGTTAATACAGTTTTCTCTGTGTGCTTTTTTATGTTTGTGAGATCAGCGAGACTATATCTGTGAGTTCTGTGCTCGGGCGTTTCGAACCAGCAGTAACCTGATCATCCACCGCAGGATACACACCGGAGAGAAACCGCTGCAGTATGAGTTTCACCACATATTCATTAGGCCTCTTGTTTATACCAAAGATTGTGTTACTCCGAACTAATTTTTTCACAAACTTTCAATCAAGGTTTAACACAACTAGATTGCTCAATGGGTCTTTTACAACAAAGTTTTTGTATCTTTCCTTTTCAGGTGTGAAGTGTGTGGCTTCACCTGTCGCCAGAAAGCCTCTCTGAATTGGCACATGCGGAAACACAATGCTGAGAGCACCTACCAGTTCCCTTGTGAGATCTGCGGCCGTCGCTTTGAAAAGAGAGACAATGTTACGGCTCACCGTAGCAAGAGTCACCCAGACTATAATACAGGCACTCCGGAAAGATCTCTTCCCCTTCCTCCCTCTGACCCACTCCTGCATCCCTTGAGGCACCGCGGATCTTCCCCTTCTGTTTCCAAGAATCAAACCACTGCAGAATAAGAGTCGTGACAACAGTTTGAACATTCTTGACCTCAAGCAAACTCTAATGTGGGACTGGTTGGTAAACAAAATGTCCATGTGGTGCCTTATCAGTGTTGTTAGTTCTTATTTTGCTTTTTTGTTTTTTAGATGTAAATAGGTTTTTTCAGAGGCTATGAATGGACCGTCATCAATATACACAGGTCAGTATTTGACAAATTGAGTACATTTACATGGACACCAATAATCTGATTTTAATACGATTAAGACAATATTCTGCTTAAGAGTCTAACATGTAAACAGTGATTTTTGATTACTTTAATCTGAGTAAGGTCATAATCAAACTAAACAGAAATCGAATTAAGACGTGGAGTATGCCGATTTTAGATGCATTATTGAAGTGCAGTACAGACATGTATACGCCCCTAATCTAACTATTACCTTCGTGTAGGACTTTCGCCGCATTTCGCGACAAGATAGTCTATACACACACGGCTGTTTGACACTATTCTCTGCACCTACTGAGCCAGTGAAGGACCACAGACACCTGCATGGTGAAATGCGGAGGTTTTTTCCCCCCATAGAGCATGCAGTATCAAATTCCATTTAAACAACACTCTTCAAGCAGTTCATACTCTCATCAATATCTTGATTGTCTTGGAGGCATGCATGACATGTTCCTGAATGAAAATGAAAGTGCCAAACTGCAGTTAAAGTCGACAAATTAAAAATAAAATTACATGAAACTCCGTAGGAAATGTGGATAGCGTGCTGACGCAATGACGTTAATCGAATTATGTGCTATAACATGGATCATGAAAGGAACATTATATTATTGTCTTATTCAGATTAAGGCAAATAATTTGATTACTGATGTCCATGTAAACGTCGTCATTGACAGTTTGTCTTGAAATCATTTAAATACTAGTAAAGTGTCATAAAGTAAATGTTAAGTAAAGTTGATATGATTTTATGCCTAATACACATAATTAGTAACATTTGGAAAATAACATTTTGTCACATATATATGTCTAAATATAAATAAATATGCCCTAAATGTTATCAAAACTTTGTATTTAGGATGTTATGGTTGATACCCCTTATTGATCATTTTTAAAATAGCTTTGAGCATTCAAATGTTACTACGTGTATTTTAACTGCTCCAAAAAGAAACAAAATTTTGGATTGCATTTCTTAACTCCTAATGTCGCTAGTTAACACACACAATGCATTTTTTTCCAACACATCCCATAATTTCTAAAATATCAACTTCTACCAAATCGTTGATATGTCGGTTTATGGTAAAAGTAACAGAATGAATACATATACTATGAAAAATCAGAAAAAAATGAAGTGTAAGACCAATTTTTTTTTTTTTAATAATTAAAGTATAAAACATTTTTAAACACTAAATCATCTTAATTTTTTTTAAATAGGCCAAATAATATTTCAGATTCTCATTTAACATCTTTTTAAATTTAAATTAATTTTTTTTTTACAATAAAACCCAAATCAAGTGTAGTAGTGCAACAGGATTATGTTTGATTTGATTTTTTATTTTTATTTTTGTTTTGTTTTGTAAACCAACAATGCTGTGTAGTGTAAACCATTATTTAAAACTATCATTATTTAAAACAGTAAAATATGCTCAACCATTTGGTAGAGCAGGCAGTTAAGGAGTTGAATATTGGGGAAAAAAACTTAATATATATGATTTTATGCTTTATACGTATTATTAATAGTCTATTTGATAAAATGTTTTTGTTTAAAACATTGTGGATTTAAAAATCAGACAAATTTTTGGCAAAAATGTTGACTAAACTTTCTCTTCATAATTTTATACATTTAACTATTTTTTAAAAGTATAGGGCATATAAGTAAGGCTCAAGGTGACATAAATGATCAATATATTGTATATTATTATACAGTGCTCAGCATATATAAGTACACCCCTCATAAATCTATCTTTTAAATTAATATTTTAAATAGGAAGCTGTACAATATTATTTTTTTGGTATACATTAGATTAGTCAGTACTGAAGCCAAATCTGGAGCTAATCTAACAAAATAACTTACGATAACGGTCCAAACACCAGTAAACCCAAATTTATGATATAGAAAAATATTAAGTACAAATTTAAAAAAGAGGAAAAATCAAGAGAAGCAAAAAAAAGTAACTATTTTGTTGAAATTTTGTAGGTTGTAATTTTTTTTTCTAAATTTTGCTTGAATTGTATTATCTTTCAATTTCTAAATATGTTTGGTGACTAAAATATTATTTGAATAAATATATCTGTTTATTAAATCTGTTTTTGTTTAATTACACCACAATACATTGCCTAAATTCACTGAGAAATGGATAAAGAATATTCATTTTCAAAATGGGGTGAACTATATGCTCAGCACTGTATGCCTAAATATTCAATTGGCTTTTTTGGTTTTTGTTTCCCTGGAAAAATGCATAAAGTGCAGTTGTAAGTAAATATTTGTTGTTATACACTTTGCCTGTTTTGCATTTGTCCTGAACACCGAAATAATATATTTACATACATTACAATAATCGAACTCGAGGGTTCCCGCCTTTTTAAACCTCCCCTTGATTGACAACCTCTTTATCCAATGACCCTTCTCCAAGCCAGGTGGGTGTTTCCTCTTGAAATCAAACCATTATTCTATTGGCCTGGAGAAGCGGCATTGGAAACCCAGTTGCCATGCCTACATATCTTTTCTCCGGTGACGTTTGAGTGAAGGGAAAAGCGAACCAATAGGAGCATAAATAGGCGGGGCTTTTCAAACACTGTCAACTATTCGTCCAAAGCTTGTTACTCTCCGTAACACATTGAACGCTGCGCGGTCGGAACAACTGCTGGCGTTAACAGGCGCTGAAAATGAGCCACGCTGTTTTTACTGAAACTACAACCAGGTAACATACTTTTCCACGTTTCTACTCACAGAATGAAGTCGCTGGTTATGCTTGTGAAGCGTTTTCCCCGGGAATGCAACATAATAGGCGTCCAGCAGTAGGTTGGTTGACTGCATGTGTCACTGACAGTGAGGCTTTCCCCAGCGGAGCATCTCTGTTTCAACGTGTCAGCACTGTGGAGGAAAAGCTTGAACATTTGCAGAAAGGTCAGTTTCAGTTTAGCATGTGTGGTGCTGTTCCCCATCAGTGCGTATGTTTCCTCTGTCTAGAACAAAGACTTCAGACTGTGCATGGTGGGAGGAAGTTGCTGTGACAGATCACACTAGTGGTGGACGAAGCTGGAGAGGTTTTGTGCCTGATATGTGGAAATTAAGATATATTCGTGTGCTTGATTTCTTTCCTTATAATGCAAATACTTTTTATTTTGCGTCTTGGATTTAAGAGCTGTACATGTACAGTGATGTGTCATGCCAGCTCACTAACATCTAACTAAAGTGATTTCTTGGTAACACTTTAGTTTATGTAATAATTCTCACTAGCTTGTGTATTATTACCTGCCTATTATTAAGATATTAGCTGTTTATTAGTATTTATAATGTACATATTCTGCATGATCTTACTTTACCTTTTTCTGTCCAATGCCTAAACATCACTACTACCTTAGTAAGTTAAAGCAACTCAAACCGTTTGAAGAAACCGATTGCAACAAACCATTTGAGTTAAAAAAAACTAATATATATGAGTGTTGTGAACTTAGTCCATTTAAGTTGAAGTAATGAGGTATTTAATTAACTCATTACCTTCAACACTGAGTTCAAAACTTTTCAAATGGGTAGAATTACCTTTCAGTACATTTTAACTTAACTACTCTCATTTCATTTGATAAAGTTGACTGTTGGGTTTTATAGTGTGTTAATAAGCAGCAAATCAGGAGTTTATTTTGACAAAAGTCATAGTTTATAGTTTATTGATAATGAGAATTGTGCCCTGAAATTAAAGTGTGGCGATTTCTTTAATCTTCAGGCTTAAATGAACTAATCTGTGTCCTTCTAACTATTTAGAATCTTAATTTAGATTAGACTACTTCTGCTTATCATTTTAAATGCTATTAAATATCCCAGTGGTAATTATTGTTGTTTGGTTATGTAGTTTTCATTAAGTACAGTATTTATTCCAGTAGCGTAATAGTAACGCTGTCAGCTTTTCTATTAGTCACTCTCGGAGTTCTTATGGGTGAATGTAACAGTTGTAGTAAACAAACGAACAAACACATTTTTGCTTTTAAATCTATTTGTTGTTTAAATTGTTACTGGTACCTATTCATTTTAAAGGTATAGTTCACTCAAAACTGAAAATTCACTCTAACTGTTTGTTTTTCTCCTGATTACTGGTGTCAAGTTGTTATTTATTAAATTCCTTTTTAAGATATAAATGAATAGTAATGAACAGTTATTGCATGAACTAGAACAATTTATTCAGTGGCATATGGACACAGTAGTGGTGGACGAAGCTGGAGAGGTTTTGTGGCCATAGTCATTGTCTGCTTACAGGTTTTCAGAATTTGCAAAGAATCCTTTTCTGTTATATTAGTTATATTATTGAGGAGAAAGTCTGAATTCGTGAATATAAAACCAACTTTCTCTCTATAAGAGATCAAAGGTCTAAAGGTATGAAACCACTACATTTTCTTTTTTGGGTGAACTATCCCTTTAACTAGGAGCAATGTTCATTATGCACTAATGTTTGTTTTTCTGCTGATTATTAGTGTCAAGTTATTTATTAAATTCTCCATTTCGAAGATAATAATAAATAGTTATTGTTAGGACTGGGCGATTTGAAAATCTCAATTAATTGAACATTCTAACTCTATTACAATTAATTATCAGTTATTTTATTAATTTATTTTATTTTGCTGATAATTTTACAGTATATATGCATTTTTCTTTGGCACAAGCTGCTCTTGTTGCTCAGTTGTCTCAGTGTTTAAGTTGTCCATGCTCGACATGTTGGCGAAATAACGTAATGTAACCGAGCAGGGTCATGTGAATTCACACACCGTAGGGAAAGTAATTGAAAAAATTGACCTGGAATAATGTAATCGATTATAGATTCTGAATGTCGATTAATCGCCCAGCCTTAGTTATTGTATGAACTAGAACCAATAATTCAGTGACATTCACACACATATACAGGGAGTGCAGAATTATTAGGCAAGTTGTATTTTTGAGGATTAATTTTATTATTGAACAACAACCATGTACTCAATGAACCCAAAAAACTCATTAATATCAAAGCTGAATATTTTTGGAAGTAGTTTTTAGTTTGTTTTTAGTTTTAGCTATTTTAGGAGGATATCTGTGTGTGCAGGTGACTATTACTGTGCAGAATTATTAGGCAACTTAACAAAAAACAAATATATACCCATTTCAATTATTTACTTTCACCAGTGAAACCAATATAACATCTCAACATTCACAAATATACATTTCTGACATTCAAAAACAAATCAGTGACCAATATAGCCACCTTTCTTTGCAAGGACACTCAAAAGCCTCCATCCATGGTGAACAGATCAAAACACTGACAGAATCCATCAACATTGCGTGCAGCAACAACCACAGCCTCCCAGACACTGTTCAGAGAGGTGTACTGTTTTCCCTCCTTGTAAATCTCACATTTGATGATGGACCACAGGTTCTCTATGGGGTTCAGTCAGGTGAACAAGGAGGCCATGTCATTAGTTTTTCTTCTTTTAGACCCTTTCTTGCCAGCCAAGCTGTGGAGTACTTGGACGCGTGTGATGGAGCATTGTCCTGCATGAAAATCATGTTTTTCTTGAAGGATGCAGACTTCTTCCTGTACCACTGCTTGAAGGTGTCTTCCAGAAACTGGCAGTAGGACTAGGAGTTGAGCTTGACTCCATCCTCAACCCGTAAAGGCCCCACAAGCTCATCTTTGATGATACCAGCCCAAACCAGTACTCCACCTCCACCTTGCTGGCGTCTGAGTCGGACTGGAGCTCTATGCCCTTTACCGATCCAGCCACGGGCCCATCCATCTGGCCCATCAAGACTCACTCTCATTTCATCAGTCCATAAAACCTTAGAAAAATCAGTCTTGAGATATTTCTTGGTCCAGTCTTGATGTTTCAGCTTGTGTGTCTTGTTCAGTGGTGGCCGTTTTTCAGCCTTTCTTACCTTGGCCATGTCTCTGAGTATTGCACACCTTGCTTGTGCTTTTGGGCACTCCAGTGATTTTGCAGCTCTATAATATGGCAAAACTGGTGGCAAGTGGCATCTTGGCAGCTGTACGCTTGACTTTTCTCAGTTCATATGCAGTTTATTTTGCGCCTTGGTTTTTCCACACACTTCTTGCGACCCTGTTGACTATTTTGAATGAAACGCTTGATTGTTCGATGATCACGCTTCAGAAGCTTGACTATTTTAAGAGTGCTGCATCCCTCTGCAAGATATCTCACTATTTTTGACTTTTCGGAGCCTGTCAAGTCCTTCTTTTGACCCATTTTGCCAAAGGAAAGGAAGTTGCCTAATAATTATGCACACCTGATATAGGGTGTTGATGTCATTAGACTGCACCCCTTCTCATTACAGAGATGCACATCACCTAAAATGCTTAATTGGTAGTAGGCTTTCGAGCCTATACAGCTTGGAGTAAGACGACATGCATAAAGAGGATGATGTGGTCAAAATACTAATTTGCCTAATAATTCTGCACTGCCTGTATATACAGTTGAAGTCGAAGTTGAAGAATTATTAGCCCCCCCTTTGAATTGTTTTTTCTTTAAAAGCAGTTTTTAATTTTTTATGAACCATTTTAAGGTCAAAATTATTAGCCCCTTTAAGCTAATTTTTTTTTTCGATAGTCTACAGAACAAACCATCGTTATACAATAACTTGTCTAATTACCCTAATCGCCTAGTGAACCTAATTAACCCAGTTAAGCCTTTAAATGTCACTTTAAGCTGTATAGAAGTGTCTTGAAAAATATCTAGTAAAATATTATTTACTGTCATCATGGCAAAGATAAAATAAATTAGTTATTAGAGATGAGTTACTAAAACTATTATGACTAGAAATGTGTTGAAAAAAATCTTCTCTCCATTAAACAGAAATTGGGGGAAAAAATAAACAGGGGGCTAATAATTCTGACTTCAACTGTGTATATATGTGTATATATATATATATATATATATATATATATATATATATATATATATATATATATATATATATATATATATATATATATATATATATATATATATATATATATATATATATTTTACTGTTTGGAATAGAATAGTTAGCTTGCTTGGCTTAAGGATTGTTGAAACTGTCCCTCATGGAATTCTTGATTAATCTTCTAATTGTGGTTATTTAATGTAATTGCAATCATTTGAGATAACCGCAACAACTGTAACACGGTCTTTAGCAAATTTCACATTTTACCACACAAAATAGAGAAATCATGTTATAAGATTATAATATTTATTACATTATAGTAATATTATTATATCACATTTAGCCACCCACATATGGGAAATTATATTATATGATTAAAGCAATAAATTTATTTTAGTAAATAAAGGTGGTTTAAAAAAAAAAAAAAAAAAAAATTGATTGATTCCAAGTAACTATATGATTATAATATGAACCTAGCATAGCAACATAGTATGACAAAATAATCTTTAACACAAAATTCGTGACTATTCATGACAAGCTTAGTAGAAATAAACAATAAATACTAGTATGTAGGGCTGGGGGATATGGCAAAAATGCAATCTCGATAAATTCTTTTCCATATTGAACAATAACGATATATGTTTCGATATCAGTTGTTAATGCTTCCAGATTTAAAAGAGTATCCCAACAATGACTGAAGCCACAAAAATGAGAGGGTCCATTAAATAGCAAAACCTATTTTTTTGGTGCATGGCCAATCATTTTTGGCGACTGGAAATTTGCTGGATCTCTAATATCAACACACTTCTACATTCTCATTGTTGCACATTTCTGCTTTGCGATTGGCTCTAAGATCAATATAGAGTAAAAAAAAGTCCAGAGCTTATCATTGACATGATATTATATCGAATCACGATAAAATTTGTTTATCGGCCCAGCCCTACTAGTATATAATAAATACTGGTGGCAACAAATGCTAGCACATATGCTAGAATAATCTCACTCTAGGACACTAATATTATAGAAGTGTTATAGTATAGTAACATCATATAATAACAATGTAGATCAGGGGTGGGCAAACTCGGTCCTGGAGGGCCAGTGTCCTGCATAGTTTAGCTCCAACACTAATCAAACACACCTGAACATGCTAATCAGTGTCTTCAGGATCACTAGAAATCTATAAGCAGGTGTGTTTGATTAGAGTTGGAGCTAAACTGTGCAGGACACCGGCCCTCCAGGACCGAGTTTGCCCACCCCTGATGTAGATACAGTATAGTATAATATATAAAATAATATATGATACAATATAACAACAATAATAACTAAGCTACTAGTATATAATATGTTAGTAATAAAATCCTATATTTACTTTAAAGATTGACATTAAAACTATTAAAGGACTTTCTAGGAATTAAAAAAATATTTACTTTTATTTATACACTTTAGTAGGACTACCATTTATATCGGTTTGAATTTCAACAAGATCCTAATTACATCTCTGTTTAGACTATCAAATGTCATGCCTCGAAAGACGGATCTTTTGTTTTGCAAATTGTGTGGATGGATAATCTAATGTCCCTGTCATTCTTACTGAAGTGAATCTGGTGAAATAAATAATTCTAGAAATGTCCAGCCGGCAGTTCAGATTCAGAAGTGTGGCGGGTTATTTCTAGAAGCACTTATTGCACTTATGTCACATCCTGAGCTCATGCCGTGTACTTGCAGATTTGCAGAGAATGGCTGCTGGCTAGTATTTCATATACCAACAAAGTCAAAAGAGTTTGCAAAGAGTTGTATTGTACTACACATATCCTGGGGCTCACTATGCAACTTGTGTTCTCTTGTAGTGTGTTTTGCGTTTCCCACCCCATGATAAGGGTCTTGTGATGCTGATGCAGATTGTCCTTTGACTGTTTCATGACTCTTGCTCTCGTTTTGATTATGATCATTTAGTCACGAAATCAAGCCTGTGTTTTTGGTTTGAGTCATTCATCTAAAGACATGAATAGGCATGGGACGATAACCGGTTTAAAGGTTTACCGCGGTTTGGAAAAGTCAAGGTATTAAAACCGCAAAAATGTTATGTTATACAGTTTCTAAGGTATATGTAAAGGTTTTTTTTAAGTGTTTTTATTTATGTCTTAGAGGGAAATCCATGTTTTTACAGCTAATGAAGATGCTAGAAGTCAATGGTTTATTTTAATTATTTAGCCTGACATGTTTAGTGTTCCAAAATATTCTAAATGTTTCCTAAAATGTAATATATTGTGTTAAATGGGGGAAAAAAGTTTTTTTTTTTTACAAAGACATTTAAAAAGAAATTATTTACAGCAGTAATAGCAATACTATGAAACCGTGATATATTTATTCAAGGTTATCATACCGTCAGATACTTGTAGCAGCCCATGCCTAGACATAATTGGACATTTTGAATGTCATCTGTCACTGTACCATAATGCAAATCATCTTGCTCGTCTTTTGCTTGTAAGTTTTTAACACTTTAAAACATTTTTTTTCAAATAAGTATTTTTGCTTAATGGAAATTTTTTTAATTTTAATTAACAGTGGCTGGTTCGAGTCCCAGCTCGGTCAGTTGGCATTTATTTCTGTGTGGAGTTTGCATGTTCTCCCTTGTTGGCGTGGGTTTCCTCCAGGTGCTCTGGTTTCCCTCACAGTCCAAAGACATACGCTATAGATGAATTGAGTAAACAAAATTGCCCGTAGTTTATGTGAGTGAAAGCGTGTATATGGGTGTTTCCCAGTACTGGGTTGCACCTGGAAGGGCATCCGCTGTGTAATTTAAAACATGTGCTCTAAGTTGGTGGTTCATTCCACTGTGGCAACCCCTGATGAAAATAGGGACTAAGCCGAAAGAAAATAAAATGAAATGAAATTTGGTTTGACAACAATTTGTTTTACCAAATGAGGAGTTCCAATGCAAAAACCTCTAAGTGCCATCTGGGATTTTCTTCCACAATGAGCATTTTTCTCAGCCTCTTTTGTTTATGTTCAGTTATATCATGTTAGTAGTGATGAAAATTACCTTATCTTTGCCATCAAAGTGAAATTACTGAATCAAGACATTGGAGCCTGAGAAAAAGGCTAATATTAAAAGAAGATTTCAGATGGCACTTAGAGGTTTTTAAATGAACTCTTCAAATACTTTTTAGAATCCTTCTGTACTTTGTACCTAATGCACTTTTTTGTCACGTTTTATTTATATAATATAAAAACATACTTTTATTTGGACTCTATTTGTAAAGAAGCTGTTGAAATGATGACATTTTTCAGGCATAAAATGTTAATGCTTGTAAAGTGACTCTCAGAATAGAGATAAAGTTCATGTGTTTGTGTTCTCATATAGTGAGATGACAGATGCATACAAGTCTGAGCATGTGTCGTTTACGAAAGACTATATTAATCCACAACTGCAATTTAATTTGGTTTATAACACTATTTGATTTATTCATCTAAAATTCAATTATGACTGGATTTCTAAATGTAGTTGTGTCCTAAATGACACATATAAACTATAAACTATAAACCTTTAAGTATATGAACATTTTATGAGATTGTTTTATCGTTGTCGGAAGGCTCTGCACATCCACAATTAAATCTGCAACAGTTGGCAAATGTCAAACCTTTAGATTCACAATAGGGTATATGCAGAAGGACTTTACGATAATCTTCTATGTGAAGCTGCTTTGACACAATCTACATTGTAAAAGCGCTATAGAAATAAAGGTGAATTGAATTGAACTTTAATTTTTAGTAACCCAGTTAACGCTTTTGGTAACTGTATGCCATTACAAAATCACCACGTTTAAGGTCTGTTTTCTTTAAAAATAAGTGATCTTCTCTGCCTTATTGGTATACAAATAAAGTGGGTCTCAGAGTTTACAAGAAGCACTGCATTAAAATCTATTTTTCAGCACCATGTCTTTCAAATATGAACAACTCCAGTGTTTTTAATGGAGTTTCTGCACTAACCTGCCGATCCTGACGGCGCATACATTTAAACATCTTTTCATCTAGTTTTACACTTGAACAATTAAAGGAATGCCAGAGTCTATTAAACTGATTATATTTTAATTGCATTACAACATTAATGCTGTAAAAGGAACCTTATAAAATTGAAAGAAGTCACATTAACTGTTCACTGGAAGTTTATCGGTAGGGGGAAAAACTCTAGCTGTTCATATACCCTATTAGCTTTTTTAGTTAAATAAGTGCATTGTTCTGATCTTTTCAGAGTTTTGAGTGTGAGTAAACTACAAGCACTATAAGATTGGCATAGAATATGTGCATACTTTTGGACCCACCTCTTGATTTCTGCTTTACAGAATTCTGGTTTTCTGGCTAGTATTGGAGTCATACTTCCAAACACAGTTTCATATTTGGACCAAGACTGAAGACAGTTGCTGATTTGGTGCTGCATTTTCTCTGTGTGCTCAGAGATTTCATCCACCCTGAGCTCCAGTGCTGCACAGCTCGCCAAGCACAATTCATTGTTTTAACTTTTGTAGAGTAAGCTTTTCTCGCTCGGTTAAAATGTCATACTGAAATTGGATTTTGGAGTCTTTTTCAAATGTTTTGAGCCTGTTTCACCTTATATAAAATACCTATTAGAGTTATTAGACCTATTAGACCCAGTAGGTATAATTTTAAGTCTCATTCAAAGGAAGAGCTTTAGAAGTGCTGCACATCTCATTCTTAGCTTTCAGCTTCTTATACTGGAGGTCATGCCGAAGTTAACTGTAGATACTTTGACCCCACACTGGGTCAGTTGAATTGTAGCCAGTCTGGCACTTTTTAAGTTCCATTATCAGGCCTGAAAGAGCTGAGACACATGAAAGCCTGTGCGGATTGAGATTAGAGGGATCATCTAGAAACACCTACTTCTCAGGGAGGGAGGACAGAAGGATGGAGACAGGGAGTAGAGGATTTTGCATTTAAATTTGAATTGGCTTGATTTTAATCAGGACATCAGGACTATTATAATAGTGGAGGATCATCATTAGGGTTGAGTATTGTGTTTTATGATACGGGTGGCAATTTGTTACTTTTAAAATGGTATCAGTTACTGAATAGAAAAACTGTATTAGATAACTTTAAAAAATGGCTCTTTATAATTAAGCAAAGTAATGATAATAAAAGTAAAAAAACATACATATAGAAGTAATTTACATGCACCGGCCACTTTATTAGGTACACTTTACTAGTACCGGGTTGGACCGCCTTTTACTGTCAAAACAAAACTGCCTTAATCCTTCATGGCATAGTTGTAACAAGGTACTGGAAATATTCCTCAGAGATTTTGGTCCATATTGACATGAGAGCATCACGCACTTGCGAATCTCCCGTTCCACCACATTCCAAAGGTGCTCTATTGGATTGAGCTCTGGTGACTGTGAAAGAAGAAGCCATTTGAAAGAAGAAGATGGGTACACTGTGGTCTTAAAGGGATGGACATGGTCAGCAACAATAGTCGGGTAGGCTGTGGCATTGATACAATGTGTGTAAAGAAAATATCCCCCACACCACCACCACCACCCTGAACCGTTGATACAAGACAGGATGGATCTATGCTTTCATGTTGTTAATGCCAAATTCTGACCCTACCATCTGAATGTTGCAGCAGAAATCAAACTCCTCATCAGACCAGGCAACATTTTTCCAATCTTCTATTGTCCAATATTGATGAGCCTGTGTGAATTGTAGCCTCAGTTTTCTGTTCATAGCTGACAGGAGTGGCACCTGCTGCTGTAGCCCATCCGCCTCAAGGTTGGACATGTTGTGCACTCAGAGATGCTGTTCTGCATACCTCGGTTGTAATGAGTGGTTATTTGAGTTACTGTTGCCTTTTTATCAGCTCAAACCAGTCTGGCCATTCTCCTCTGACCTCTGGCATCAAAGAGGCATTTGCGCCCACAGAACTCAGAACTCACTGGATATTTTCTCTTTTTCTGACCATTCCCTGTAAACCCTAGAGATGGTTGTGTGTGAAAATCCCAGTAGATCAGCAGTTTCTGAAATACTCAGACCAGCCTGTCTGTCACCAACAACCACTTAAATCACCTTTCTTCCCCATTCTGATGCTCAGTTTGAACTGCAGCAGATCGTCTTGACCATGGCTGCGGCCGAAACCACATACTTCCATACTATACAGTACGCTAAAATCAGCATGCGAGCAGAGTAGTATGTCCGAATTCATAGAATTCGAAAATCGGTATGCAAGAAGTACCCAGATGACTTACTACTTCCGGCGAAATTCTGAAGTGCACATCCCATTCTAGAACCTCCAAATTCCATTCATACTACTCACATTCATACTGTATACCAGTGTTTCTCAACTGGTGGGTCGCGACCCAAGAGTGGGTCGCGGGAACATTTTCAGTGGGTCGCGGAGTGTGTGGTCAAAAAAACAACAAAAGTTTAATTTTTAGCTTATTTTGCTTATACCGGACTTTTATTTTGAAATGTGCGCGCAACAACCGTACCGACTACTTTCTCGATAAACATGATGATGATCCGTGGATAAGCAATCCCTTTGGAATCGATGTGGAAAGCGTCACGTTGCCGAGCAACAAAGAGAATCAGCTGGTGGAGCTGTCATGTGATAAGAAGCTGAAAAAGAAATTCAGTGAAGTAAGCCTCTCCCAGTTTTGGTGCCACGAAGTGCTTTCTGAGTATTCGTCCCTTGCCATTCGTGCGATCAAATCCATCCTACCATTCAGCACTACGTATTTGTGTGAAAGTGGCTTCTCTTCCTTGGTGCAGCTTAAGTCAAAGCAAAGGAATAGGTTGGACATAGAGCACAATCTTCGGGTCTACCATCACCCCAGACTTTAAAACTCTTATCAGGAGTAAAGCACATCCTCAGTTATCTCATTAGCTTCCCAAATTACTGTTAAGTGAAACAGATGTTTATAATTGCTGTCATATTAGATGTAAAAATGGTTATGATTATTTTAATCATTTTACTGTAATTTGCTGATTTGTTCTGTTCAACAGGATCAGTCTTAATGTTTTATTAACAGTTCAGTTGATGGTAACTGAACCTTTTCTTACCCTTACTTTGTAATATTTCTATAATTTGATACATTTTGTTAAATGACAGCAATAAAATATTGTTTATTTGTAAGTATTGGTGACTTGTGATTTATCTGTCACTATTTGTGTATGTTAACAAATAAATACAAATTAATTATAATTCCTAAAATTATATTATAGTTCCTAAAAGTTTGGGTCG
>LR812526.1:27398611-27436111 GCA_903798195.1 Danio kyathit
ATACAGCAGTTAGTTCTGGTCTTTTAAATTGGATTGCTTGAGCCAATACCATTGGCATGGTTGACTGTTTGCTGTGGAGATTCCTGATGGTCTTTCAGTTTGTGCATTACTGTTGGAGATTTTCATTATTTTTGTCCTGTAGATTATATTGACACCGCAGTTAGGGCTGTCTGTCGGGTGTCTTTATGGTCAAGTCACTGACACATTCATTCAAAATACTGAGATGCAGTATATTGAGACTGCGAGAAAGAAAGCGAGTTTTACATGCTGATTTGATTTTCTGTTTTTGCAATTAAAGATATGGGGAAAATGATTATATTGTTCAAGTTAGCCTTGCTAACCCAGATGTCAGATTGTCAAACATTCAGAAGGTCTAAATGTTTGACAATATTCATTCATTGCATCATTGCATCAATCTTCATGGCGTCATTTCATTTTCACCTGCTCCTGGGGGGGCCACTCTCCAGCTGTCTGCTGTATAGCTCCTTCCCCTAATAAAAACCAGCAGAACCAGCTTTGGTAATGTCTAACTTGATTCAAAGGATTCATTGAAAACTGTGATTTATTCAGTATTTAAAACTGTAAAAGACTGCCTCATTTCAGGACTGCATACTTTTTATGACAGAAATAGTTGGAGTAATATGATGTGTAATGCGATGTTGTCTGTACATCGATATACACTAGCTGACAAAAGTCTTGTCGCTTATCCAAGTTTTAGGAACAACAAATAATAACTTGACTACTTGTTGATCATTTGGTATTAGAAGTGGCTTATATAAAAGGCAAAGGCCTCTAGATTACGCATGCCTTGTTTTTTTAATTATTTAATTAGGACAGTAAAGTCTGACTTTGCTTAAACAAAAGTCTTGTCACTTAACAGAAGTAATGTAGAATAGAATATAAAGTCATGGTGCAGTGTAAAAAGAATTAATATTGTGTATGACTCCCATGAGCTTGGAGGACTGCATCCATACATCTCTGCAATGACTCAAATAACTTATTAATAAAGTCATCTGGAATGGCAAAGAAAGCGCTCTAGCAGGACTCCCAGAGTTCATCAAGATTATTTGGATTCATCTTCAATGCCTCCTCCATCTTACCCCAGACGTGCTCAATAATCTTGGAGCACCTTGACCTTCTTTGCTTTCAGGAACTTTGATGTGGAGGCTGAAGTATGAGAAAGAGCACTATCCTGCTGGAGAATTTGCCCTCTCCTGTGGTTTGTAATGTAATGGGGAGCACAAATGTCTTGATATCTCAGGTTGTTGAAGTTGCCATCCACTCTGCAGATCTTTCACACGCCCCCATGCTGAACGTAACCCCAAACCATGATTTTTCCTTCACCAAACTTGACTGATTTCTGTGAGAATCTTGGGTCCATGCGGGTTCCAATAGGTCTTCTTCAGTATTTGTGATGATTGGGATGCAGTTCAACCGATGATTCATTAGAAAAATCGACCTTCTGCCACTTTTTTCCAAATGATCAACTAGAAGTCAAGTTATTATTTGTTGCTCTTACAACTGGGATGGATGACAAGACTTTTGTCAGGTTGTGTATAATTATATTGATAATTAATCTTGGAACAACAGCAATGTTGTTCATATATCTATTTTATATATCACAGTACTTCCATGATATTATTTAATAACTTCATATATGAATATCATAGTCATTTTTAGAAACCTGTGGTATGACAACTTAATCTTTTGAACACTTAACATTTTGTAAGATTTATTTTTTGTTAATGTGGAAACAACAGAAGGGATTCTACAGTAGAAATCTTAGAGTTTCCTTTAAAAAAATCCCCCCAAATTTATTTGCAATCAAACCACATTGAGTTCTTGGCATCTCGCTGGAGCTCTGATACAGACGATCTGACTTGCTGTAGGTGGGTGGGGGATTTGGCGCTGCGCTGCTTGCTGCAAAAACCCCTCTGACAGGAAATTTTCTCAGCTCATTTTCTTTGCCAAAGCAGGTGAGGAAGGACACATAAACACACACTCTGATTCACACTCACCCACACGATAATACGTATAAGAGGCTGAATTCAGCAGACAGTCATGGCACAGCTTCTTCCTCTAAAGCATTGTTCATCAGGGAGTTCAATTAGAGTAATGTAATTTTTCATAAATTTGTCTTATAGGCCACTGCTGGTTGGTTTCCTCCCTCAATATCTTTTCTAATAAAGCCTTGAAGTTGTAAGAAATATTTATTTCAAAGCGTGCCCTTTTCCTCCTATAAGAGTGTCACTCTCCTCACACACATCTACTGCACTGCCATGCTTGTAAAAATGCTCTTGGACTTTGACAGATGGGGCTCTAGTAGCCAAGCAGGCTGTGTACTGTTGATTCCTGGCTCTGTAGCCGTGCTTCAGTCCTGGAGTGAGCTCAGCTGAGGGTTGATGCGCTGCTTCTGTTTATACACAGCACCGTATGAAGTTTCAGATGGAAAGAGAGAGAAAAGAGAGATCAGCATCTCTCCTCTGCATCTGCCTCTCATCGCTCTAACAATCCTCTCAGCCACTGCAAAATGACAGAGAGAGCAGAATGACAAGATTAAAAATGCTGAGTGTTGCCATTAAATTCAGCACGAGAGGATTGAGGGTCATTGCTAAAATTTTCTAAGCGCCTAATTTTTTTTGCTCCATCTGCCCGCCCATCCATCCGGTCATCCGTGTGTTTATTGGTGCAAGTTCATTTATTTGAGCAATTTCTTATCTAAAATGTTATCTGTTGTTGGCAGCAATAGCCTAGTGGTGCTGTGTACCAAAATATAGCTCTGAGACAAAACTTGACAACATTTTAGTGAGTACAACTTATATTTAATACTAAAGAAAACAAACTTGTGTAATACTTTTTGTAGAATTTAAAATGAACTTGAATTTTGCATCAATACAAGTGAAAGATCCGATCAGCAGAATTGAGCACTTATGAGTTTTCATGAGCAAAGATGGCAAATTGTAAATGATATTTATCTTGGGCATATTGTGCCTGTTAAGCAAGTGCAAATAAGGAGAACTGGAAAGTTAACAGATTTTTTTTTCTGGCTGGCTTTGTTCACAGTGTCAGTCCAAATGCAATATTTGATAATTTTCGGTTGAATTATGATTATATTTAGTGAGTTTGAACAAAAAAGACACTGAATAAAAAAATTTCAAGCTACATTCCTATGTTGTTTGAAATTCAATTCATATTGCATTTCTGGAAAACATTTCACTATAATGCACTTTGATTGGGTTTTGCTGTCAACATCTTACTCACTCTCACTTTCCTTTGGCTTATTCCCTGTTTATTAGTGATGCACCGATCCCGATACTTGGATTGGATGTCGGTTCAATACTGCATATTTTTCCCGCCGCTGTGCCTGTCAATCATTATTCATTCATTCACGATTCAAACTGCGTGTCACGTTCATGATTTCTTCCCTTTGTGCTGCTCCATTTTGAAAGTGTCCGCAGATACAGGAGGGCTGCGCGCTGTTTCAGTGATTCTTCAAGCGCTTCATTCTGCGCAGAAGCGATGTGTGCCACTCCGTAAGATTATTCTCACAATGAGTTTCTGTTCTCTCATCCTTCCGACTGAGTTTATTCTTCCAAGGTGAATACTTTAAGTACTGCGAATAGTTTGTAAAGCCATAGTCATGAAACTGACGGGCGCAATATGGATTGTCATTAACAGAAAATGATTTAGCCTAATATAGGCTACTTTGAAACTGTAAATATTTCACTGTAATTTTATTTATATCAATATTTTATTTAACAGACTAGTTTGGGTTTGGCGCTAAAGCATATAAGCGGACCATGTTTTGAATTTTCTTCGACTCACTTATGGCAAGATTTGGTGATGTATTATTAAGTAAAACTGGCCTCAGACAGTGTCAGTCTGTGTCAAACCTGCAGGAAAATATCAGGCTTCGCTAAAAGGCTAATTATTTTACCAATGATTAGGGTCAATAGTGGTAGCCTATTACAGATTTCAAAGAAAAATCTTAATATTATAAAAGTCAACATAAGCTGGATACAACAGTGTCAATGTATCTGTATCGGTCTATACTCAGAATTCTGGTACTGATATCAGATCGGTTCCAATAAAAATGGTATTGGTGCATCCCTACTGTTTATCAGTGGTGCCACAGCAGAATGAACTGCCATTTACTCTGGCATATGTTTTACCAGCAGATGCCCTTCCTGCCACAACTCAGCACTGAGTGTACAACCCTCAGTGCTGGGAAACACCCACAAACTCTCCCATTCACACACCACAGCCAATTTAATTTATCCAATTCAATTAGGGGAAACTGGAGCTGTCATAAAAGATCAGCACAATGCTGCAGAAAACCTGGTGAATGTCTTTGCAGAACAAGTTGCAGGCTGAAATTGAAGCAAAAAAATGACAATATACAGTACTACAGATCTATAGTCCTACAGATCAGTTTGGTTTCTCACCTCTTTGAGTGATGGTGGAAGTGTCGCCAACATGGAATAAAGCTGCCCATGCCAGCTTCCGACATTTCTGCTACTGCAAACATGCTGTCATGTTGTAAAATAACATCAGTATTGTAAACCCTGCCAAATTGTTGGTATTTTTTGTGAAGACGTTCCAATGCAGATATTTTATTAAAGGCAAAAAACACCATGGTACACACAAAATAGATATGCAGTACACAGTGAGGGCAGTCTGTCATTTACATGGAAAACACAAATAATCAGATTTGGACTGAACTGAATGAACTTAACGATAGGGCTTCTCTGTAAAGATGGTTCTAGAGCAGGGGTCTTAAACTCCCGGCCCGCGGGTCATTTACGGCCTGCCCTCCTCCTCCTTCCAGCCCGCAATGACGTCAAAAATATAATGAGATTCGGCCCGCCAAAACATATGTTTTTGAATCGTTATCATTATTGTGCTGTTGCATATAGCCCAAGTGTGCCACAAGCCTGCTTTTGAGTGAAGGCCTCGGCTGTTAGTTCGCCCCCTGGGGGCTGGCTGCAGTACAAGTCATAAAGCCTGCCTCCTCTATGTTAATGAAGGAGACATGAGACAAAATAAAAAAATTAATTACACTTGCAATAAAATGTTCCGAAAGATGGTTCTGGTCAGTTAAGGCACTGGTTATCGTGCTGATTTAGGTGCAGACCTTCATTTTTGTAAAGAGTATGTTTTGAACAGTAATTTAATGCTGGGCGTGTCATGATGATTGACAACTGTGATTGACAGTTTCTCAAAGCCGACGTCGGAGCTTCGGCAGGAGACTGAAGTGTTATAATTCCATTTCTGTGTTATTTTACCATGATAAAATGAGTTGCTCAGCAGTAAACTATAGTTTCTGACATACAGGATGGTGGTTCACTGTTTATTCGGTAAGGTCAGGGCTTTATCAGCTTGCTGATACACACCTAACCACCCAGATAGCAAAATACACTCGGGCCAGTTCTGGCTAGACTCTCGCCTGCCGGAGACTTACCCCTCGGCCCGACTCTGTCTGCTGTACCTACTCGGGCCAGATGCGGCGGCCATTAGCGAGCCGACGCTGCATCATCCGAGCTGCAATCGGCCCGTGAGTAATGTGGACTGCGGCCCGGAGCTTGCGCAATTAAATCTTCATTATATAAAACCTCACCTTTGTTAATGTTATTACAACCATTTGTGTTGATAAAACAGTAAACGCAGCCTACTATGTAAACGCAAAGTGTACATAGCGAGCCTTTGTTATGGTGCAGACACCGGCGGTCAAGTGAGAAGTTCGTGGGGCGTGGTTGAGGTACAAGCGTTTGGTTTAGGGATGCACCGATCCCGATACTTGGATCGGATATCGGTTCGATATCGCATATTTTTGCTGGATCAGGTATCGACCAGCTAGTACCGATCCAAATCCGATCTTGCGCGTGCGCTGTGTTTATAAGCCAACTAATTCATGAAGCCTATTTTAAGGCACTAGAACGTTGTCATGTTGGCCTACTATATCCCAAATGTTCTGAAGCCATTCTACAGTTTAATATGAAGTACAGATGAATATTTAAGTGTTTAAATTCATGTTCACTTCAGCGCTTCCCGCGGCTGAGCCTGTCAATCATTCTCCATTCATTCACAATTCAATCTGCTTGTCGCAGTTGACAACAGGAAAAACCTTTCTCTAAGACTATTTGTTTCTTTAAATAATTAGTGGAGAAATGCATTTAGTTTTGCATTAAATGGGTTCATTTTGACCTGCAGCAGGAGTTCATTTCATTGCTGTTTCCACATCATGTTTGCGCTGCTGTGTCCGTTAGATCAGATCGCATTCGCAATACTGGAGTGAAGACGGTTATTACCTGCTCTTCACACACAAAGTAGGCCTACCTGAAATGTTTAATTAGAAAAGCCTCAATAATGCATTGAACAGATCCTCAACGCACTTATTTCTTCCAGTTGAGCTGCTGTTTTGCAAATATCTGCAGATACCGGACCGCTGCACGCTTTGTCTCCGATACATCAAGCGCTTTCATTCACATGCCAGCTGCATGCGCAGAGGCGCAACCTAGCCTAGTTCACAGCAAGAATGTTTTTAGTGAGATTGTGCCGTCTGTCATGTATACCTATAGGTCTGTTTTTTTTTTTTTTTTTTTTTTTTTTTTTTTTTAACTAAAGAAGATATATTATTTGAGTTTAGCACCAGAGCTATAGAAACTGCTCATTTCGGTTAATTTTGGCTCCTTAACCGAATGTTAACCGTTGACTGTTAACAGATTATTTAAAATATTATTTAATAAAAAAAATAAAAAATTGACGTACCTATTATGTGTGACACATTAAATATTGCATTTTAAAATACTGATTTTATGCGGTTCATGTGTGCGCGTGCTCCGTGTGAAAGACAATGACAATGAATCTTAAGGCTCTATGTTGACTTTTTGTAAAGTATTGGCTACTACATAGCATGTAACAATTTTGTTGTTTACATATGATATTGCATTATTTGCATGCATGTTTTTTTAAGCTGTAAAATGAAAGCCTCAGTTTGGTGCGAGGTTCATTATGCAAAAATCAAGAAAACTTTGGATTTGTTTGATTGGTAGATTAGGCTATGTAGGCTATTTAAAAATGTATATTATATAAGAACTATTAATAACTGTAATTCTCCAATTGAAAAAAGGTTGGTTTGTTGGTTGAACACTAAATCACCAATAGCCTATTTATTGAGTTTATGACACGGCTCTGGCAGCACAGAGGCGATCTGCATCAGCGCTGGTTTGTCAACTCTTCTGTGTCAAACTATGACCAGAAATATCCTTCTTTCACAACAACTACAAAAAACAGCACAGTTTCGGGATCGGATCGGTATCGATCGATACTCAGAATTTTGGTATCGAGATCGGATTGGTTAAAAAAAAAATGGTATTGGTGCTTCCCTAGTTTGGTTGGAAGTTCGATTCCACAGCTCCTCCTCTGGCTCCATCAGGCAGTCCTTCTGCGCAAGCCCAGGCTCCAATTTCAGCAGTCTTTTGTGACAGTTTGTGCTCGTCACGAGGCGTTTTTTCCTTCACAGTGTTTCATGGAAAATGGCGCTGTTGCGTCTTCCATATTTTATACAGTCATTGGTATAGCCACTTGTGGTATTGACCCCCCACCTATTGGATTCTCATTGTGCGGTCGAGAGTAACGCACATCCATATTATTTCTGTGGCTGATTTAAACGTTGAAATAATGTTCATGAGTGCTCTATTTTTACAAAAACTTTATTTTTGTAAATATTAAGGGGTCATTTGATTATCATCAGTTTTATATCACCTGTATTTTGTTTAACAAACACTTCTTCATTGCTTACACGTTATGCTGACAGTGTAACAAATATGCTAATTTTGCTCATATGCAATTCAAATGGTCTCATTTAATAGATTTTCCTCATATGCATACTGAGATTTCTATGAAAACTATGTACATTTTACTGCTAGTTCAATTGAACGTTTTTGTTGTAGTTTTACAAAAAAAGAAAGATACTAAGAAGAACAATTGCCAGTAAAGTTACCCAAATTGTTTCTGCTGTTCTTAAAGATATCTGTTAAACTTTTGGTAATGCAACAATTGATTGGGACAGAATAATAATATTTATTATTATCATTATTATGACTATTTAAATGTCACAGATATATTTCAGCAGTTGTGTGAAGCAAAAAAATTGCTGATTTGCATTATCACTGGTTATTGGTAATGCTTGAAATATAAACATCAGGTCTGTTGTCCTACGATGCCTCAATTACGGCACCTTTTTTCTTGTGCTTGAATGTTATAACGACCCTCCTATGAATTGTCAGTCACTGAAATGGGCCCCCACCAATTTGAGTTTGAGACCCCTGTTATAGTGGCACGTTTTTGCAAAATCTGCATTCATTTCCACCGCGTGAGCAGCAGATGGATCCTCCAGTTCTCACTCCACAGTGACCACAGAATCAGCTCTAGGAGGCTTAAAGTCTTCACTGGAAAATTCAGCTGCCAGTGTCACTGTATTTTAGTGCCAAACCCAAAGGGTAGATTTGCATGATCCTAAACGGCTGGAAAGTAACTCTGATATCTAATTTATTCAGGTAATATCAAATGCCTTGGGTTCGCCGTATGAAGTGCATGTGTTAAATGAATATTGTAGTGATCCTAAAATGAATATCTTATGCATGTTGGATGCAGTTTAATTAAAGGGCATGAAAAGCAATTCCTTCTAGTCCCAGTTGGATAGATTCCGTCTCCATCGCGTTACGCCCTGATGTCTGTTTGGAGCACTCTGAACTGACGAAAAAGGCTTATTTTTGGAATGATCGTCTCTGCCAAGCTTATGTTGTCCGCAGGGGTGTAAGGTTGGCCGGGTCGAGTTAATTAAACGGGTGTGAGAGAAGGAGAGTGGGAGTAAGGCATAAGCATGAGTATTTCCCTGTCCATGAGAGGTCGTGCTGTGCACCGGCTGATGGTCATCAATGGTGCCAGAGAAAAGCCCTGTGGTCAGCACTCCATGAGCTGCAGATCCTGCCAGCATCCCTCTCTCTAGAATCAAAACAGGAATCACACCTCCAAGCGGCTCTCTGCTGAGCACACAAACACATTAACTCAAGGACAGCGCTCTCATTCTGCCAATTTCCTTAATGCTAATGTGTATCAAAGGTGTTTGAAAGTTCTGCTTTTAAAGGCAGAAAGGTCAGTCGGACTGGTATTTGTGTTAGTCATTTATCATCAGAAATGTTCTGCAAAATAAGAGTGTAAGATATACAGTACCATTCAAATAAAAGTGGCGCTTTTAGATCCGAATAGGTATATTAAGGTTAATAACAATTTTTTGGTTAATATGATTACGATTTAACAGAATTAAGGGTATTAATAATTAATAAAACTGCTGAGATATAATTTTATTAAATACGGAATATGGTTTGTTTTGTTGTCATGGATCAAAATAAAAAAAAAAACTGATTTGTATCTAAGGTTTTAAATAGCTTTTTAAACAAAACATCAAAATATAGGTGAAGTAATGTTCCGTCATCACCTGTATTATTTTTGTAAATATGAAACAACATTTTCCAACCCAGGCTCATTCTGAAAATCTACCTCTATATACATTTATGAGGAGCGCCAAATACATCCCAGGAGTTACGGTTTTTTTTTTGCAGTTTTTATTTGCGCAAAACCACTAAAGGCTGCTGTTTACACTTTTTGAGATCTCGAACTTCTCTCACGAGTGTCATTCGTGCCTGCTGTTCTCGCGTAAATCCACCGGAGGCCGCTGTTGACTGAATGAATGACTGACTGACTATATATTTATATATATATTTATATATATTTATATATATATATATATATATATATATATATATATATATATATATATATATATATATATATATATATATATACATATCCGCCGATGGCTGATAAACTTCACGATGCCGAGCCGGCATCGTGATCCATCGCCCCGCCCCACATGTATTTTGATATATAACTTATTATTTGCATGTCATCTTAATAGCAATAACGGTCTTTTCATGAGCTGTGTTATATTTTACTTACAGCTGCCGTTTGCACGGCTGACAGCATCGTGAGGATTAAATACATCGTGAGGATTATACAGCACCTCTCGCGCTTAAAATGTGTAGATTCAGTGGCAAACGCTGTTACCTTTAAACCCCGCCCCACAGACCTACAGTGTAAATGGTGGATTAACATTCAGCACATGATCACTAATAAGATGTGCCATTATTTAACTTTAGGTGCTTTCTAAAACTAAATCTGTCAGTGTTATTTTCATTCTCTCTTCTTCAGCGCTTCACATTTCCGCAGCTGTTGCTCCTGTCATGTGAAGGCAGAAGGCGTTGACTGAGTGATTGACAGCTGATATTAACCAATTTAAGTAGTAGAAGTGTTTTATTTACTCACCCTCCTTCGCCATAGTTTTCTACCGCAACATTGCGCAATGGGGATAAATGACGTCAGTGCGTAATAACCGGTTATGATTATTACTGAACCGATATCAAATTGTCCCCATCTGCATCGCGGTGCACCGAAGAAACGATTAATTTTGACACCCCTAATTTACTGTATGTGTATGTTATTAAAAATATGTAATACAGATACTAACAAAAAGACATATAACAGTATAAATATCTGTACATTTTATAATATTGTATGGAATTAAACTGAATTTGTTTCTTATTAAAGCTACAAAAGTCCTTCAGTCAGGAGCAGTGAATGATTTTGTGCTTTCTTATTTTACTTGATTAATAATGATAAAAGCATTCGACAGCAGGAATAAAGCGTGCTGTTGCTTTAAAAGCCACACAGTTCCGATTAAGGGTTTCACTTTCACAATGAATCCTATACACGTTAATAAATGAAGCACGTCCCAATGCTGCAAAAGTCCCGTTACATGCATTCGCTATTCAATGTGAAATGCAGAGGAACGAATGCGGACTGCTTGAAAGAGGATGGGATATGACGCATTTTATCTCGATTAATGTTTTTTCATAATGGTGGGAGGCCAAAATCCAAATTGAGTTTTGATTAATTGCACAGCCCTACAATTGACTTTTTCTTTCATCTACATTTCTGTCTACGTCCACGGTCCAATCAGACATTAATGCCTATAATCATTATGTGTTTCTGAAGGATTTACAACAATTTCCAGATCCTTATTATGGGCCCCTGGTGGTGGTGAGTGTTAGAAAGCAGGAGAGACACTGGACTGGAAATGTCTTGAGGTTGGCAGTCATTGCCAGGATGTGTTTGGACAAACGAGAGTGAGGAAAGAGGAATGAAAGTGTGTGTGCAATGAGAAAGACTACAGAAATAGTGCACCTGTTGTCTCTCCATAAAGACATTGGACTATGGTATACTGCAGAATACACACTTGACACATTACTCAGCTCCTTTGACTGACGTGCTTTTTCATGTTTTGTTTAGTCCCAGATGTTAAGGATGAATGTACATTCGGTTTCACTGAACAGACCCAAGTAAAAAGGAAAAGGAATTCAGTGTGCTGTTCAGGCTTTAAGCTGAGGTGAGGTTTTATATTTCTGAGTTGGCTGACATTTACATTCACAAAGAGAAACTTTCGCAGTCATCTCAGTGTCATCTGCTTGCATTGAAACGGAGCGAGTATGTTTGCATGTGTGCACCTCAACGTGGGTTTGGTCTTATTAAAATTGCCTTGAGTTCTTGCCATCAGCCCCTGCAGGAGTCTGCTTACATCAGCATTATCCGTCTGTCTGCTGTCTCGGTTAACCTTGTTTTGATTGCGTACCTTGTTTCTTCCCTGGACTCTTCTGTGAAACAAATCCATTTAGCAGGTTCACAAAGGTGCATCTAATATCAGGAGATTATGCAGAGAGAAACACAGCCCCTCTTGTTTTAAAGATATCCAATTAGTCATTGTGACACTTCATGACACCCTGGCTGCGCCTGCATGATATGAAGGCCAGACACTTGCTTATGTGCATGTGTAAGGAAGCTTGTTTCTGCCACGTTGAAAAAAAGAGTTTGATAAAAAAAAAATGACTTCAAATATTCATGTTAAAGAAAGTGTTTAACCTTCAAAAGTTACATTTTAAAAAATATATGTAATTATTTATTAACTCAAATGAAAAATGCATTTTGTTTCTTACACTTTTAACAATTAAAAGGCACCTATGATGAAAATGATCTTTTGGGAGCTGTTTGCACATAACTGTGTGTGGGTATAGTCCAATTGGGGTGATAGAAACACAATAAGTCTCTTTTTATTTTTTAATTTCCTGATACTAAAATAGGATCCAAATCCCCCCCATTTTGAGGCCCACCGCAACATGATGTAGGAGTGCATTTTCCCCGCCCACTGAATTGATTGACAGACACGTATTAACATGTCTCCGTAGTAAAACGAATAATCATATCAACAAGACAAGACAGGACAGGACTTGCACAAAGCAACTGGGATTAAAAGATCTGTTCAGCTCTCTGTGATCATCAATCATTATCAAATGTGATCAAGAATGAGTTTCACAAGTTTAAAACTTAAAAACAGTGCATGTTTGTAATAAAGACAATAAAATCACAATGTAATTCTTTACCACAGCCGCATGTCATTACAATTATAAAAGAAGACACTTTAATCCTAGTTTTTGGACGTTAAATCAGGTTTATTTTGTACATTAACATAAGGGATATCCATATAGCAGTGTATATTAACGTGTATCCTGTCACATTTGCATGCAAAAACAGTGCAAGGCTAAATGTGTGTGTGCATGCGTGCGTGTGTGCACACTTTATTACGACATTGTGTGTGAGTCATCATTGCAGAAAGGCTTGAATTAACTCCACAACAAATACATCAAATAACAGTTGGGAAAGTTCTTACTGTAGTAAAGGAGGTCTGCATCATTCTTGTCTGTCACTGTGCTGTTTATCTACGTGAAGACTGCGGCTCTGACATGCACATGGAAACGGTGGGCAGGGAGAAGCAGCTCAATTGCATTAAAGGCATAGGCTACAAAAACAGCTACATTGCCATAACAGCTCAAATTACCCAGATTTAACATGGTATAATAAATAATCTGATGAGTGTTTTGAGCTGAAACATTACAGACACATTCTGGAGACACGAAAGACTTATCTTAAATCTTGAAAAAGGGGTAAAATAGGTGCCCTTCAAAGTTCTTTATTGGCATGGATGATTTGATGAGGAACCTTTCATTCTAAAAAAAAGTTCTTGATAGTTTGAATGATTCTTTTTATTTTAAAAAGTCCTTCACACTATAAAAAATGTATTTTGTTCACTGATCACTAAAGGATTCTATGGGTAACCAAAATGGTTCTTCTCTCTTCTGGAGCATTGATTTTTGTGTTTACAAGTTGGAAATCTTAGTCAATTTCTCAATTGAAAAACTTCCAGATGATTTTTGGTATTTACGTTCCTACTGCCACTTTTAAATTCCAACAAATACTGTTAATGAGATTTAAATCAGTCTCTCTAGGATTTTGTGAGTCCAATGGTTTTTCAGATAAAAAAAGATTTTTGTGTAATTTCACAGCAAAACAAGAAGGTTTGAGAAAAGCCATCACAAAATCACAAAATCATCTCAAAGTCATTTTAGGCTGCAAATATATGACCATGAACCATGGTCTTAAGTTGCACAGGTACATTTTTCAATACCCTAATATAGTGAAACCTTGATGTTTTTCAGAAACTTGCACCGACCAATGCCACTAAGCACTTCATTTAGACTATGTTAAGAGATTTTTTACTCTTTTGATATTTTTGAACGCTCAGATTTCAGTTATTCCAGTAGTTTGTGTCTCAGCCAAATATCTATCGTAACAACTATACAGCAACAGAAATCTTCATGAGAACTTCACATATTTATTCAAAAGAATTTCAGCATATTCAGGTCAGACTTCTGTGTACTTCATGGTCAATTGTGCTGTTCAGTAAGGTGTCCCGACATGAAGGCCATGCTTGTGTTCCCACTGAAATGCCTTTTCCTTCTTTCATCAGTAAGTTCAGGGTTTTCTCAGTTGCTTTGATCAAATATTTTATTCCCTATTGTGTGTTTTCTTACATCTACAAAGGTTTCTTGAATAGCACATTTTAGACTTATGAATAAAGCTGCCAGCCGTGAACCTTTACTGCCCTCTTGTTTTCACAAACCTTCTAATGTAATAAAACAATCTTTTCAATAACTCTTTTTATCGTGAAAGCTGTTTTATTTGACCAAATTAGCTCCAATGCGTAATTTAAACATGCGTAAAAGTCTTGATATAGAGTTTCCGAGGCTTAATTGGGTTCATCATTTTATATCCTACCATAAAATAAGTGACTTGAAGAGAGCAAAGCTAAATGCTAGAAATAGAGCCAGAATTCAAAAAGATATCCTGTAAACTTACAATTGCAAGAAATGGTTACACTTGATGAAACATTCAGAAATGCAAGAGAAAACACATTTATATGAATACATATGATTTAAAATATATGTGTATATATATGTTTTTTTTTCTTTAAATCATCTTGTGAAAAAAACTTTGAAGATAATATTTAGGCTATAACTTTATTTTTTTCTCTCTTTCAGAACTCTCTAGGAACCCTCTAAATGGAGATGGCATATTTCAAGAACAATTTTTGGGTAGGTGTCACATTTACTTTCTTTTGCAGTGGTGGTTTTTATGCTTTGTAGCAGTACAGTAAGAGCAAATGTTTACTCAGCATATGTTTTATACAGTTGCTTTGTAAGCAGTCTGTTTCAGTCACATCAATGAAAGTACAGTATGGAGGAGAGATGAAAGAACAAACAGAGTAAGAGTGCAAAAGCAGTAGGCCAGGGCTTTGTCAGCCGTCCCATGAGGACAGCCGCGCTCTGCACTTTCCACACACCTGGCAGGGCTATTTCAGGTGCGTCCTACTTTAATACTTAACCTGGCCCTCTGAAAGAACCAAAAAGAAAAGAGAGGAGAATCGAGCCAGAACATTCAGGAACTACTTCTCCTGAATGCAGGCCACATTACAGTACAACAGCCTTCAGGACTGCACCATATGGGAAAAATCTCAAGTTGTGATGTTTCATTTTTCTGCAAAATATATATAAATATATATATTGTGATATGACTGTAATTTCACCACATTTCTTGAATAGCTATTTGAAAAGAATTCATTTATTTACATTTGGATGATTCTGCAGGGAAGTGAATCATGCATGAAATACAATAAACAAAACAATAGAGCAAAGATACAACAAAATAAACAGTGCTTTATGATTTTCAGGGGAGCCTAACAATATTCAGGTAAAGAAATTGAATGATCAAATGTAAAATAGCAATGCATACTCTTCATTTTATGCATAATTTAATAGAATCAATCGTTACTAAAGTTACTAACAATACAATTTCTTGTACCTGAGTGCTTTAAACTCTCTTGATATGCTCACGTAGTCACACTCCATAAAACACATGCAGACGATAAACTTTTACTCTGTTATGGTCAAACTCTACAGCGACTCCTCAAATCTCATGTGTTCTGATCTGTGGTGCTGAGCAGATATAATCCTGACTCGACATCGCACATCCTGCAGTATTGCAGATTCGCACATTGTGATATCGATGCTGAAATGATATATTGTATAGCCCTGCTTCCTACCAGATAAAGACCTCCATATGTTAGAGAAACTCACAACATCTGGTGCCAGATCTTTTTTTTTTTGAGGCACTTGTGTAGTGAAGTGTCAAGTGTCTAAAGCCAAACTGCCCTTCTTTCATTTGTAGTCTTGACTGAGGTTTTTGTTTCTGAGTTCCTCTGCCGGGTTGATTGCAGCCTTGCTGACCGGTTTTGGTCAGGTCATGTGTTCGTCTGGCTTTGTGTCGCAGGACTGTTGCAGAGACCTCCTCTATTGTGTTCCTGCACAAAGCTGGTGTAAAACACTCCCCCAGATTCACTCAGAGCTATTATTCGCACTGGACCCCCTCATCGCTCATGCAGATGTATGCAGATGCTCTGGGGTTCATTTCCCAAAAGCATCGTTGGGCAACTATGCTCACAAGTTTCGTTATTACCAACATAGTTCAACGATTTGGTTTATCCTAAATCCATTGTTCCTATGAACTTTTGTAAACAGGATGGAAAACTTGTTTGGTTGGATCTACCTCTCTCACCCTGTGGTTAAAAGTGTAGTTTCTTCTTAATCAGTGGTGCCCAATGTTTTTTTTTATTAGGGGGCAAAATCCAAGCTTGAGTGAGAGCTGTGGGCTGAAAGTAAATATAGCAAACTGTATTACATTGGAGTTGCTGTGGGTAATTTCCTAATTTATTTCATAATATTTAAAAAATAAATTGAAAAAATTACTTTAACAGTACTTATGCATTGTAATTTTTCGAATATGTACTGTATATTGTTTTAACAAACCTTTTGCAAAAAGCCATGAACAAAATTCCATTTTTAAAACAATGGAGTTAGACACTAGTCATCCTGAACCTCCGTTTGCCTTCATTTGCACGCTGATGTCTTCTGCTTTGTCCCCTAATCATTAAGTGACAGTATGTAAATTTTTAAAAAATCTGATTCATTTTCAACATTTAATTGAAACATTTAATTTCAGTTTTCTTTTTTTCTTTTTTGTAGCTCAGCAATAAAGCTAACAAACAAAAGGTTACATTAAAATAGAAACGAGAAGCTCCGTTAAAGGCATTTCCCAACCCTTTCCAATCATTTTCCCTCTGGTGGGCCAAATCAAAGGATACAAAGGGCCAACTTCGGTCTGTGGGCCTTAGTTTGGGCATCTCTGTTCTTAATATAACGACACAAGTGCTTAAAAAGAACTAAACTGAACTGAAGCAGTTTTAATTTACTAGAACTACACCAGAATTCTACACTCAGGGTTCCCACAACTTGTATTACAGACATGAAATTGGAAAGTACTTAAAGAAATTTAAAAATACTAAATACATTTAAATCTTGCACTATGACAAATCCAAATTTTATTAATATTTCAGAAACCACATTTGAATATTACCAGTATTGAATTCAACAATTTTTTTATTAAAGTTCTTTGAAGTTCTTTTAAAACAGTCTACATTTCTGACACCTTCAAAACATCATCATTACTCTGATATTTTATTGTCAATATTAAGTATAAGTGAAGTTTTAAATACAGTAAGGACTTACAGTCATAACACTACATACTGTATGCTGTGGGTGTGAACTACAAAGGTGTTTGATTTGGAATTAATGGTTCTTTAAAAAGTCCTTGAAAGTCCTTGAATCTGTTTATGAAAGTGTGGGAACCCTGTATACTACTCTTCTGCTGTCTGAATTTCTGAAATGTTCCACATATTGAAATATTACGGCTTTTATTCTCTTTTCTTCATCTATGTTAAGCTGCTTTGACACAATACATTGTAAAAAGCACTATAAAAATAAAGATTAATTGAATTGAAAGCATATGATCAGCTAGTTATTTTCTCCAGCAACGCATTGTAGTAAAGCATTATTCAGGAAATGCACTTTTCTAAGCATTTATTTTATTACTTTGAAAAGCAGTTTTGTCTTAAAATCAACAAGAACTTAGTGGCCCTGTTTACTTTAATGCATATTTGTTCTTCTCACATTTAAAGGAGAAGAAAAAATGTCCAACTGAATGTGTAAATATTGTAATACTTACAATTTTTCTAGTAAAATTATGTTTTATAAAAAAAGACCTTACTTACAGTTTCCTTTTTGATCAGATTTTAAAGTCAGCATGAAAGTAAAGTGGAATTATTCATTCTATTACACATTTTTGGTCATTTTATGCATAATTTATTTAAAAAAGAAAATGTGATAAGCATTTATTTATATATTTAAATCAACAACAGTAAAATTTGTGTCAGTAATAACCTGTTTTAGAAAATCCTTTTAATTCGATGGACATTTTTTTCCTACATGATTCATCAAAGCATGTTCTACTTCATCATTGTCTGTCATTTTAGAAAGTTATATTAATAATAGTTCACTTCACTTTCAATTGATGTCACCAAGGCTAAGTTTCAACCAATGGAATGAAAATTAAAAGTAGTAAAAATTCATTTAATTCCTGATGGTTAAGTCTTGCTCTAAATTTTTCTTATGGAGTTTGCAATTTCATTCCAGTGTACATTAAATTACAAAACAAAATCAATAACAAATACTGACTATAAAGAAACTTTGTCATTCTAAAGTGTGTGTGTAATATAGTCCTAACTATATGCTTGTTTATACTGTATGTCTTGTGTGTTCTGCTCTGACTGTTTCTCCAGTGCTGAATAAAAACACCTGTGTGAAATGACTGAGGTGACACATTTGGGAAATTACTGAAAATGCATGATTAATTAAGTCTCGGTGAGGGAATTCACTATCGCAGTGATTAAGCACATTTCTTTATTTAGCTCGTACGTCTTCATCTTTACCACTGTCTTCAATCTGCTTTGTCCTCAGATGGAGAACTGGGCGTTCAGATGTTGTCTCATAACAAAGACTTCATTTAACTGGCTAATTAGTTCATTTAGTGTCACTTTTACAGTTCTGTTTCAGTTTTGCGAGCTTAGATGTGGGTTTTAACAGTCTCACATTAAAAGTGTTCATGGAGCTTTGAAAGATGAAGGTTTATTAAGTGTAGAAAATGGTTTAATGCAAGGCTGTTTTCTTGTATTTGCCTGCGAAAATGACTTTGGCCACTTCAGTGAATGAAAATGTCAACTTATATTGTGGAATTAGAAAATAAATGATATATTATGTGTAAAACAGCTTATCTTATTCTGCAGTACATTAGCATATGTCCTTGTTAAAATATTTATTTTGAGCAAACAATATGGATATTATACATCTGAAGCTTTTTTTTGGCAGAATACTCTATAATGTCATTCAGGTTAACAATAGTTTATAACCAGAAGTCTTATTTACAGCAAGAATCATATTTAAAGGCTATAATTACAGATTACAGTGCATCTCTAAAAGTACTACACTGCAAAAAATGCTTTTGTTATTTAGATTTGTTGCAACATAGGCTCATTCTGAAAACAGCCCTATATACATTTCGGGAGATCGCGAATTATCTAGCCAGAAGTACGCATGGCTGCATTTCGTCTTTAAAATTAACGAGAAATTTGAGATCTTGCGAATGCAAGAATGCGAATTATGTAAAATGTTCTGTCAAATATGTAGACAGCATAAACGGGCAGTTGCGAGAGGAAACCAGACACGGCCATTTATAGAGTCTCTTTGCCAGCCCTACCGAAAGGACAAAATTGACAAACACATGACATGATTGATATATATATGTGTGTGTATATATATATATGTGTGTGTGTGTGTGTGTGTGTGTGTGTGTGTGTGTGTGTGTGTGTGTGTGTGTGTGTGTGTGTGTGTGTGTGTGTGTGTGTGTGTGTGTGTGTGTGTGTGTGTGTGTGTGTATAATTATTTTTTTTTGTTTCTTTGAGAGAACATAAGTGAGATAATTTTTTATTTTTATTTTTTGCCGCTGTCGCCACTGGCTTTCATGGTTCGGGATCTGTAGAGCTGCGCATCGATGGAATTGCTCTTCAGTGTTTGGACTCTCAGTAGTGAATATTAACCCACACTGACCTGAGCTAAACTAAACTGAATTGAACTTAAACTCTGAAAACTGAACTGACACTGTTTCAATTCACTATAATCGTCTATGTGAAGCTGCTTTGACACAATCTACATTGTATAAGCGCTATACAAATAAAGATGAATTGAATTGAATAATTCCTCAAGTTAACGCAGTCCTGTCTGCATTTCCCATTTTAAGACAAACCTCACTGAGACCATATATCTGTCTTATTGTCCTGCTCCTCTGATTTTATCAAGACTTGTCCAGATAAAGGTAAATGAGAGGAGGATGATTTGCTTCAGGTCAGTCTTTCTCCCTTTCTCTCTGTCTCTCTCTCTCTCTCTCTCTCTCTCTCTCTCTGTCTCTCTCTCTCTCTCTCTCTCTCTCTCTCTCTCTCTCTCTCTCTCTCTCTCACCTGAGAGCTAATGCCGTTATTCATCAGCGGTGACAGGACTGGGCCATGTCTTTCTCTCTTTTTGTGTGCGTTTCTAAAAATAATGCACAGTCAGCAGTTAAAGTCCTTTAACACAACTGCATCTTTGCAGGGTTTGCTGGCAATATAGGCAAACAATCAAGTATACAAAATACACATTTGTTAGCATCTATAATCACATAGTAGCTACTATATACTTGGCGCTTGTTCTCAGAGCCATGATGGACACTAGTGAAAAGGTTTTCTGAGGGCTTTCCATGAACTTATGTTGTGTGTTTAGCGGGTCTCACATGATCGCCTCTTTGCCCTGGGCATCATGGCACTGGAACGCCCTGCAATCATCCAGTTACAAACTCCTCGAGACATGACTCAGTCATCAAACTCTGTATTAGTCCTTCTTACATGCTGGTAAAGTCATCATCTCTGCGTGTGTGTTTACAGCACGCGTAATTACAATCAAGTGAGACTGGTTAGTTCTGTAGGCTAACACAGGCTGGCTTTGTGTAGCGGTTGTTAGAAGACGCTGCTGTTGGATGTTGAGGCTCAGACATCCACTGACATGACAATTTCAAGTTGAAATGACTTTCCCTGAATACATTCAAAAACATTTTTAGATAATATAGTTCAGTCTAACAGAAACAGAAATTTCTTATGCCATAGGTTTATTACACGCTTTCTGAACATTTGGCACCAGTATTGTGACAAGTCATGTAATATGTGGGATAATATATGGTTGTTTTCACAGAAAACATTATCTCCTATTTTAAAGAAAGTTAAAACAGTAACATAAAACAGTAACATGTTTTTTTAGAAACATAACTAGAATTACCATTTTTTTTTTTGTTAGACATTATTTATTGTAAACTAAAATTATCAAGATTAAATGTATTACTTTTCAGGAATGTTTACCTCTGAAATTGTGAAATCATTTGAACAAATTAGAACAGAGTTTGATATTCCCTCTGTAGACTTTTTCAAATATCTTCAAATTCGGCATTTTATAGATTCCCTGTTAAAGTAAAACCAATTTCATTTTAAATGATCAGAACTGGAAGAAACTGCTGTCAGTAAGTTCTTTTAAAGGGATTATTTCTAAATTCTATGCCTTATTAGTTTATTCTGATTCCTCAGTTTATGATCCCTTGAAACCACTATGGGAACGGGACATATGAATTCTGTTTAATCCTGAAGATTGGTCCAAGATCTGTGATGGTACTTTTCCAAAATAGACCTCAATTTCCATACATGAACAAAATTTTAAGTTTTTCCACTTAATTTATTTTACACATGTTTGTCTGCATAAAATGTTCCCAGCTTGTTCCGACCTCTGTTTTAAGTGCAAAACTTGTAAGGGCACATTTTTTCATGTATTTTGGTCCTGTGTTCACATCCAACCATTTTGAAGAGAAGTCCCTTCTACAATCCAGGAGATAATTGGAAAACGTTTTATTTTCTGCCCCTCACTTTTTTTGTTAAAGGAGATTCCTAAAGACCTTTTTGACTGAGAGCTCAAACCTCTGTTTACAACTCTTACATTTCTGGCTAAGAAATGTATTTTACTAAAATGGTCTACTTCTCAAATTCCAACAATTTCCATGTGGATTTCTCAGTTGTCAGTCTTTCTTCCCTTGGAAAAATTAACCTGACCTCAAAATGACCTCAGCCACAAACAGGACAAATTGAGGAGACTTTGAGAACCTCTCCAATCCTTTCTACATAAACTCTGAAATTTTAGTTTTTTAGAGAGTTCTGGCTTCTTTTGTTTTGTTTTGATTATTATTATTATTATTATTATTATTATAAACTTACATTTGTAAACTTTTAGCAGCACTTGGGGATGGTTTGTTTGTTTGTCTGATTGTCTTTGTCTTTGTTGTTTGTACTATTTGAGAATCCCTAATAAAAAAAAATGATTAAATGCATATTACAATTCCAAAGTATATTACAATTATAATCTTTAATCTTCTGTTAAAATAAAAAATCATGTTATTAATCAATAGCCACGCCAGTAATTATAATAATAATAATAATTATTATTATTATTATTATTATTAGGCTAGCTTGTCAAAAGCCAGACTACTGAAATTCTATATAAACTTATTAGGCTGGCTTGTCAAAGCCAACCTACTGTTCTACCTTTTAAACTTATTATTATTATTATTAATTAGGCTGGCTTGAGAAACAAGCCAGACTACTGTTCTGCTATTTTCTTCTGAGACTAAAAAAACAAAACGCATCTCCTCCTTGAGCTTTCGAGCTATGACCACCAAACTCTCACCAGACCTCCAAACTATTCTGACTCTGTGTGCTATATCTTTTCCGACTGATCCGACTTTCGGTTTTCCAAAAAACGTCCCGGGACCGTTGGAAAAATCCCATTGACTTAACATTGGACCAAACTTTGTGACCTCATAACTCTGCGTCAGACTGTCGCACAGACTTCTAACTGGGCTCATTTAACTCAGACTATCTAACTGCCAATAACTGATCACCTTTTAACTTTCTAGCCACGCCCTAGCAACCACTTTTGGACCCTAGAAACTGTCCCATAGACTTCCATTCAAAAAACTCTCATTGGCTTTACATTGGATCAAACTTTGTGAGCTTCTAACTCTGCATCAGACGGTCATACAGACTTCTAATTGGGCTCATTTAACTGCGACTACCAAACTACCAATGACTGATGAGCTTTTAACTTTTTAGCCACACCTTAACTACCAGATACTGCACCCTAGCAACTGTCCCATAGACTTCCATTACAAAAGACTCTCATTGACTTAACATTAGATCAAACTTTGTGAGCTCATAACACTGCATCAGACTGTCATACAGACTAATGGCTGAGCTCTATCTATCTATCTATCTATCTATCTATCTATCTATCTATCTATCTATCTATCTATCTATCTATCTATCTATCTATCTATCTATCTATCTATCTATCTATCTATCTATCTATCTATCTATCTATCTATCTTCAAACTGTTTTAAACTATCTATCTATCTATCTATCTATCTATCTATCTATCTATCTATCTATCTATCTATCTATCTATCTATCTATCTATCTATCTATCTATCTATCTATCTATCTATCTATCTATCTATCTTCAAACTGTTTTAAACTATCTATCTATCTATCTATCTATCTATCTATCTATCTATCTATCTATCTATCTATCTATCTATCTATCTATCTATCTATCTATCTATCTATCTATCTATCTATCTTCAAACTGTTTTAAACTATCTATCTATCTATCTATCTATCTATCTATCTATCTATCTATCTATCTATCTATCTATCTATCTATCTATCTATCTATCTATCTATCTATCTATCTATCTATCTATCTATCTATCTATCTATCTATCTATCTATCTTCAAACTGTTTTAATCTATCTATCTATCTATCTATCTATCTATCTATCTATCTATCTATCTATCTATCTATCTATCTATCTATCTATCTATCTATCTATCTATCTATCTATCTATCTATCTATCTTCAAACTGTTTTAATCTATCTATCTATCTATCTATCTATCTATCTATCTATCTATCTATCTATCTATCTATCTATCTATCTATCTATCTTCAAACTGTTTTAAACTATCTATCTATCTATCTATCTATCTATCTATCTATCTATCTATCTATCTATCTATCTATCTATCTATCTATCTATCTATCTATCTATCTATCTATCTATCTATCTATCTATCTATCTATCTATCTATCTATCTATTTTCAAACTGTTTTAAACTATCTATCTATCTATCTATCTATCTATCTATCTATCTATCTATCTATCTATCTATCTATCTATCTATCTATCTATCTATCTATCTATCTATCTATCTATCTATCTATCTTCAAACTGTTTTAAACTATCTATCTATCTATTTTCAAACTGTTTTAAACTATCTATCTATCTATCTATCTATCTATCTATCTATCTATCTATCTATCTATCTATCTATCTATATCTATCTATCTATCTATCTATCTATCTATCTATCTATCTATCTATCTATCTATCTATCTATCTATCTATCTATCTATCTATCTATCTATCTATCTATCTATCTATCTATCTATCTATCTATCTATCTATCTATCTATCTATCTATCTATCTATCTTCAAACTGTTTTAAACTCTATCTATCTGTCTGTCTGTCTGTCTGTCTGTCTGTCTGTCTGTCTGTCTGTCTGTCTGTCTATCTATCTATCTATCTATCTATCTATCTATCTATCTATCTATCTATCTATCTATCTATCTATCTATCTATCTATCTATCTATCTATCTATCTATCTATCTATCTATCTATCTATCTATCTTCAAACTGTTTTAAACTATCTATCTATCTATTTCAAACTGTTTTTAAACTATCTATCTATCTATCTATCTATCTATCTATCTATCTATCTATCTATCTATCTATCTATCTATCTATCTATCTATCTATCTATCTATCTATCTATCCATCTTCAAACTGTTTTAAACTCTATCTATCTGTCTGTCTGTCTATCTATCTATCTATCTATCTATCTATCTATCTATCTATCTATCTATCTATCTATCTATCTATCTATCTATCTATCTATCTTCAAACTGTTTTAAACTATCTATCTATCTATTTTCAAACTGTTTTTATCTATCTATCTATCTATCTATCTATCTATCTATCTATCTATCTATCTATCTATCTATCTATCTATCTATCTATCTATCTATCTATCTATCCATCTTCAAACTGTTTTAAACTCTATCTATCTGTCTGTCTGTCTATCTGTCTATCTATCTATCTATCTATCTATCTATCTATCTATCTATCTATCTATCTATCTATCTATCTATCTATCTATCTATCTATCTATCTATCTATCTATCTATCTATCTATCTATCTATCTATCTATCTATCTATCTATCTTCAAACTGTTTTAAACTATCTATCTATCTATTTTCAAACTGTTTTAAACTATCTATCTATCTATCTATCTATCTATCTATCTATCTATCTATCTATCTATCTATCTATCTATCTATCTATCTATCTATCTATCTATCTATCTATCTATCCATCTTCAAACTGTTTTAAACTCTATCTATCTGTCTGTCTGTCTGTCTGTCTGTCTGTCTGTCTGTCTGTCTGTCTGTCTGTCTGTCTGTCTGTCTATCTATCTATCTATCTATCTATCTATCTATCTTCAAACTGTTTTAATCTATCTATCTATCTATCTATCTATCTATCTATCTATCTATCTATCTATCTATCTATCTATCTATCTATCTATCTATCTATCTATCTATCTATCTATCTATCTATCTATCTATCTATCTATCTTCAAACTGTTTTAAACTATCTATCTATCTATCTATCTATCTATCTATCTATCTATCTATCTATCTATCTATCTATCTATCTATCTATCTATCTATCTATCTATCTATCTATCTATCTATCTTCAAACTGTTTTAAACTATCTATCTATCTATCTATCTATCTATCTATCTATCTATCTATCTATCTATCTATCTATCTATCTATCTATCTATCTATCTATCTATCTATCTATCTATCTATCTATCTATCTATCTATCTTCAAACTGTTTTAATCTATCTATCTATCTATCTATCTATCTATCTATCTATCTATCTATCTATCTATCTATCTATCTATCTATCTATCTATCTATCTATCTATCTATCTATCTATCTATCTATCTATCTATCTATCTATCTATCTTCAAACTGTTTTAAACTATCTATCTATCTATCTATCTATCTATCTATCTATCTATCTATCTATCTATCTATCTATCTATCTATCTATCTATCTATCTATCTATCTATCTATCTATCTATCTATCTATCTATCTATCTATCTATCTATCTATCTATCTATCTATCTATCTTCAAACTGTTTTAAAACTATCTATCTATCTATCTATCTATCTATCTATCTATCTATCTATCTATCTATCTATCTATCTATCTATCTATCTATCTATCTATCTATCTTCAAACTGTTTTAAACTATCTATCTATCTATCTATCTATCTATCTATCTATCTATCTATCTATCTATCTATCTATCTATCTATCTATCTATCTTCAAACTGTTTTAAACTATCTATCTATCTATTTTCAAACTGTTTTTATCTATCTATCTATCTATCTATCTATCTATCTATCTATCTATCTATCTATCTATCTATCTATCTATCTATCTATCTATCTATCTATCTATCCATCTTCAAACTGTTTTAAACTCTATCTATCTGTCTGTCTGTCTATCTGTCTATCTATCTATCTATCTATCTATCTATCTATCTATCTATCTATCTATCTATCTATCTATCTATCTATCTATCTATCTATCTATCTATCTATCTATCTATCTATCTATCTATCTATCTTCAAACTGTTTTAAACTATCTATCTATCTATTTTCAAACTGTTTTAAACTATCTATCTATCTATCTATCTATCTATCTATCTATCTATCTATCTATCTATCTATCTATCTATCTATCTATCTATCTATCTATCTATCTATCTATCTATCTATCCATCTTCAAACTGTTTTAAACTCTATCTATCTGTCTGTCTGTCTGTCTGTCTGTCTGTCTGTCTGTCTGTCTGTCTGTCTGTCTGTCTGTCTGTCTGTCTGTCTATCTATCTATCTATCTATCTATCTATCTATCTTCAAACTGTTTTAATCTATCTATCTATCTATCTATCTATCTATCTATCTATCTATCTATCTATCTATCTATCTATCTATCTATCTATCTATCTATCTATCTATCTATCTATCTATCTATCTATCTATCTTCAAATTGTTTTAAACTATCTATCTATCTATCTATCTATCTATCTATCTATCTATCTATCTATCTATCTATCTATCTATCTATCTATCTATCTATCTATCTCTATCTATCTATCTATCTATCTATCTTCAAACTGTTTTAAACTATCTATCTATCTATCTATCTATCTATCTATCTATCTATCTATCTATCTATCTATCTATCTATCTATCTATCTATCTATCTATCTATCTATCTATCTATCTATCTATCTATCTATCTATCTATCTATCTATCTTCAAACTGTTTTAATCTATCTATCTATCTATCTATCTATCTATCTATCTATCTATCTATCTATCTATCTATCTATCTATCTATCTATCTATCTATCTATCTATCTATCTATCTATCTATCTATCTATCTATCTATCTATCTTCAAACTGTTTTAAACTATCTATCTATCTATCTATCTATCTATCTATCTATCTATCTATCTATCTATCTATCTATCTATCTATCTATCTATCTATCTATCTATCTATCTATCTATCTATCTATCTATCTATCTATCTATCTATCTATCTATCTATCTATCTATCTATCTTCAAACTGTTTTAAACTATCTATCTATCTATCTATCTATCTATCTATCTATCTATCTATCTATCTATCTATCTATCTATCTATCTATCTATCTATCTATCTATCTATCTATCTTCAAACTGTTTTAAACTATCTATCTATCTATCTATCTATCTATCTATCTATCTATCTATCTATCTATCTATCTATCTATCTATCTATCTATCTATCTTCAAACTGTTTTAAACTATCTATCTATCTATTTTCAAACTGTTTTAAACTATCTATCTATCTATCTATCTATCTATCTATCTATCTATCTATCTATCTATCTATCTATCTATCTATCTATCTATCTATCTATCTATCTATCTATCTATCTATCTATCTATATCTATCTATATCTATCTATCTATCTATCTATCTATCTATCTATCTATCTATCTATCTATCTATCTTCAAACTGTTTTAAACTCTATCTATCTGTCTGTCTGTCTGTCTGTCTGTCTGTCTGTCTGTCTGTCTGTCTATCTATCTATCTATCTATCTATCTATCTATCTATCTATCTATCTATCTTCAAACTGTTTTAAACTATCTATCTATCTATTTTCAAACTGTTTTAAACTATCTATCTATCTATCTATCTATCTATCTATCTATCTATCTATCTATCTATCTATCTATCTATCTATCTATCTATCTATCTATCTATCTATCTATCTATCTATCTATCTATCTATCTATCTATCTATCTATCTATCCATCTTCAAACTGTTTTAAACTCTATCTATCTGTCTGTCTGTCTATCTATCTATCTATCTATCTATCTATCTATCTATCTATCTATCTATCTATCTATCTATCTATCTATCTTCAAACTGTTTTAAACTATCTATCTATCTATTTTCAAACTGTTTTTATCTATCTATCTATCTATCTATCTATCTATCTATCTATCTATCTATCTATCTATCTATCTATCTATCTATCTATCTATCTATCTATCTATCTATCTATCTATCTATCTATCTATCCATCTTCAAACTGTTTTAAACTCTATCTATCTGTCTGTCTGTCTATCTGTCTATCTATCTATCTATCTATCTATCTATCTATCTATCTATCTATCTATCTATCTATCTATCTATCTATCTATCTATCTATCTTCAAACTGTTTTAAACTATCTATCTATCTATCTATCTATCTATCTATCTATCTATCTATCTATCTATCTATCTATCTATCTATCTATCTATCTATCTATCTATCCATCTTCAAACTGTTTTAAACTCTATCTATCTGTCTGTCTGTCTATCTGTCTATCTATCTATCTATCTATCTATCTATCTATCTATCTATCTATCTATCTATCTATCTATCTATCTATCTATCTATCTATCTATCTATCCATCTTCAAACTGTTTTAAACTCTATCTATCTGTCTGTCTGTCTGTCTGTCTGTCTGTCTGTCTGTCTGTCTGTCTGTCTGTCTGTCTGTCTGTCTGTCTGTCTGTCTGTCTGTCTATCTATCTATCTATCTATCTATCTATCTATCTATCTTCAAACTGTTTTAATCTATCTATCTATCTATCTATCTATCTATCTATCTATCTATCTATCTATCTATCTATCTATCTATCTATCTATCTATCTATCTATCTATCTATCTATCTATCTATCTATCTATCTATCTTCAAACTGTTTTAAAACTATCTATCTATCTATCTATCTATCTATCTATCTATCTATCTATCTATCTATCTATCTATCTATCTATCTATCTATCTATCTATCTATCTATCTATCTATCTATCTATCTATCTATCTATCTATCTATCTATCTATCTATCTTCAAACTGTTTTAAACTATCTATCTATCTATCTATCTATCTATCTATCTATCTATCTATCTATCTATCTATCTATCTATCTATCTATCTATCTATCTATCTATCTATCTATCTTCAAACTGTTTTAATCTATCTATCTATCTATCTATCTATCTATCTATCTATCTATCTATCTATCTATCTATCTATCTATCTATCTATCTATCTATCTATCTATCTATCTTCAAACTGTTTTAAACTATCTATCTATCTATCTATCTATCTATCTATCTATCTATCTATCTATCTATCTATCTATCTATCTATCTATCTATCTATCTATCTATCTATCTATCTATCTATCTATCTTCAAACTGTTTTAAACTATCTATCTATCTATCTATCTATCTATCTATCTATCTATCTATCTATCTATCTATCTATCTATCTATCTATCTATCTATCTATCTATCTATCTATCTATCTATCTATCTATCTATCTATCTATCTATCTATCATCTATCAAGCCACGCCCCCAAACCGATTCCATAGACTTCCTTTATAAAAGGCCTAGATGCATATCTTTGCATAGCAGTGTCTTATTGACTTGGGGGTTGGCTCATTTGACTCAGACAACCAATAGGCATCTCAATATGATAATGAAGCTCACAAGCCACGCCCCCAAACTGATTCCATAGACTGCCATTATAACTGTCCTACATGCATATCTTTGCATAGCAGTGTCCTATTGACTTGGGGGTTGGCTCATTTGACTGAGACAACCAACCACTTTCAAGTTCACTCTGTAACCACGCCCACGGCAACAAAACAGAGTACCCTAGCAACCATTCATCAACAGCTATATTTCAGCATTAGAACATCGTAGAGAGATGGGGATTGGTTCATTTGGCTTCTGCTTGCAAACGGAACTTCCTATATGCTACACATGCTAGCAGTGACTAGCTACATGCTAATATTGACTAGCCAAGTGCTGTAACTTGCTAGAAATGCTTACTAAGTATAAGCAATTGATCAAGCATGTATGTAAGGCTTGCCTAGTAACAACCCAGGGTACCCTAGCAACTGCCTAACAACCACTCAAATTACCCTAGCAACCGCCTAGTAATGCCTTAGTAAGTGCCTAGCGACCACTCAGGACACCCTAGCAACAGTCTAGCAAAGCCTTAGCAACCACTCAGAATACCCTAGCAACTTTTGGTTTTCCGAAAAACGTCCCGGGACTGTCGGAAAAATCCCATAGACTTAACATTGGATCAAACTTTGTGACCTCATAACTCTGCATCAGACTGATTCCATAGACTGCCATTATAACTGTCCTACATGCATATCTTTGCATAGCAGTGTCCTATTGACTTGGGGGTTGGCTCATTTGACTGAGACAACCAACCACTTTCAAGTTCACTCTGTAACCACGCCCACGGCAACAAAACAGAGTACCCTAGCAACCATTCATCAACAGCTATATTTCAGCATTAGAACATCGTAGAGAGATGGGGATTGGCTCATTTGGCTTCTGCTTGCAAACGGAACTTCCTATATGCTACACATGCTAGCAGTGACTAGCTACATGCTAATATTGACTAGCCAAGTGCTGTAACTTGCTAGAAATGCTTACTAAGTATAAGCAATTGATCAAGCATGTATGTAAGGCTTGCCTAGTAACAACCCAGGGTACCCTAGCAACTGCCTAACAACCACTCAAATTACCCTAGCAACCACCTAGCAACCGCCTAGTAATGCCTTAGTAAGTGCCTAGCGACCACTCAGGACACCCTAGCAACAGTCTAGCAAAGCCTTAGCAACCACTCAGAATACCCTAGCAACTGCCTAGCAACACCTTAGCAACCACTCAGAACACCCTAGCAACTGCCTAGCAACACCTAAACAACCACCTAGCAACCATTCAGAACACCCTAGCAACCACCTAGCAACCACTCAGGACTCCTTAGCAACCACCTAGCAACACCTTAGCAACCACCTAGCAACCACTCAGGATACCCTAGCAACTGCCTAGCAACGCCTTAGCAACCACTCAGAATATCCTAGCAACCACCTAGCAACACCATAGCAACCACCTAGCAACCACTTAGGACACCATAGCAACTGCCTAGCAACGCCTTAGCAACCGCTCAGAATACCCTAGCAACCACCTAGCAACACCATAGCAACCAACTAGCAACCCATAGCAACCACCTAGCAACAACTTAGGACACCCTAACAAACGCCTAGCAACACCTTAGCAACCACTCAGAACACCCTAGCAACTGCCTAGCAACACCTTAGCAACCACCCAGGACTCCTTAGCAACCACCTAGCAACCACTCAGAACACCCTAGCAACCGCCTAGCAACCATTCAGAACACCCTAGCAACCGCCTAGCAACACCTTAGCAACCACCTAGTAACCATTCAGAACACCCTAGCAACCGCCTAGCAACACCTTAGCAACCACCCAGGACTCCTTAGCAACCACCTAGCAACCACTCAGAACACCCTAGCAACCGCCTAGCAACCATTCAGAACACCCTAGCAACCGCCTAGCAACACCTTAGCAACAACCTAGCAACACCTTAGCAACCACTTAGGACACCCTAGCAACCGCCCTAAACTGCCTAGTAACACTCAGAACACCCTAGCAACCGATTCAAATGCATTGTACCCCATCAATTTGCCACGCAAACCCCACTCACATTTTCTTTAGGAAATGTTCAATTCCAGTTAGTAGGGTTTGCCATTGACTTAACATTGAGCCGACGTTTGACGCAGTATAGCGCCAAGTGTGAATTTCGTAGAAATACAAGATTCACAACAGCTGATCTATCTATCTATCTATCTATCTATCTATCTATCTATCTATCTATCTATCTATCTATCTATCTATCTATCTATCTATCTATCTATCTATCTATCTATCTATCTAGCTAGCTAGCTAGCTATACTTTTTCAAACTGTTTTAAACTAAATAAACTATTACGAACCAGCTTTCACAAGCCAGCCTCAAAGTTTGTCTTGACGAACTTTATTGTCTAGTTTTATTATTCTTCTTCTGAGACTAAAAATCAAAATCTATCTACTCCTTGAGCTTTCGAGCTATTACCACCAAACTCACACCAGACTTCCAAACTGGTCTGACTCGGTATGCTATATCTTTTCCGACTGATCCGACTTTCGGTTTTCCGAAAAACGTCCCGGGACTGTCGGAAAAATCCCATAGACTTAACATTGGATCAAACTTTGTGACCTCATAACTCTGCGTCAGACTGTCGCACAGACTTCTAACTAGGCTCATTTAACTCAGACTATCTAACTGCCAATAACTGATCACCTTTAAACTTTCTAGCCACGCCCTAGCAACCACTTTTGGACCCTAGAAACTGTCCCATAGACTTCCATTCAAAAACTCTCATTCACTTTACATTGGATCAAACTTTGTGGGCTCATAACTCTGCATCAGACTGTCATACAGACTAATGGCTGAGCTCATTTAACTCAGACGACCAAACTACCAATGACTGATGCGCTTTTAACTTTTTAGCCACACCCTAACTACCAGATACTGCACCCTAGCAACTGTCCCATAGACTTCCATTGCAAAAACTCTCATTGACTTTACATTGGATTAAACTTTGTGAGCTCATAACACTGCATCAGACTGTCATACAGATTAATGGCTGAGCTCTATCTATCTATCTATCTATCTATCTATCTATCTATCTATCTATCTATCTATCTATCTATCTATCTATCTATCTATCTATCTATCTATCTATAAACTGTTTTAAACTATCTATCTATCTATCTATCTATCTATCTATCTATCTATCTATCTATCTATCTATACTTTTTCAAACTGTTTTAATCTATCTATCTATCTATCTATCTATCTATCTATCTATCTATCTATCTATCTATCTATCTATCTATCTATCTATCTATCTATCTATCTATAAACTGTTTTAAACTATCTATCTATCTATCTATCTATCTATCTATCTATCTATCTATCTATCTATCTATCTATCTATCTATCTACAAACTGTTTTAAAACTCTATCTATCTATCTATCTATCTATCTATCTATCTATCTATCTATCTATCTATCTATCTATCTATCTATCTATCTATCTATCTATCTATCTATATTCAAACTGTTTTAAACTCTCTATCTATCTATCTATCTATCTATCTATCTATCTATCTATCTATCTATCTATCTATCTATAAACTGTTTTAAACTATCTATCTATCTATCTATCTATCTATCTATCTATCTATCTATCTATCTATCTATCTATATATAATCTATCTATCTATCTATCTATATATAAACTGTTTTAAACTATCTATCTATCTATCTATCTATCTATCTATCTATCTATCTATCTATCTATCTATCTATAAACTGTTTTAATCTATCTATCTATCTATCTATCTATCTATCTATCTATCTATCTATCTATCTATCTATCTATCTATCTATCTATCTATCTATCTATCTATCTATCTATCTATCTACAAACTGTTTTAAACTATCTATCTATCTATCTATCTATCTATCTATCTATCTATCTATCTATCTATCTATCTATCTACAAACTGTTTTAAACTATCTATCTATCTATCTATCTATCTATCTATCTATCTATCTATCTATCTATCTATCTATCTATCTATCTATCTATCTATTTTAAACTATCTATCTATTTATATATCTATCTATCTATTTATCTATCTTTCTACAAACTGTTTTAAACTATCTATCTATCTATCTATCTATCTATCTATCTATCTATCTATCTATCTATCTATCTATCTACAAACTGTTTTAAACTATCTATCTATCTATCTATCTATCTATCTATCTATCTATCTATCTATCTATCTATCTATCTATCTATCTATCTATCTATAAACTGTTTTAAACTATCTATCTATCTATCTATCTATCTATCTATCTATCTATCTATCTATCTATCTATCTATCTATCTATCTATCTATCTATCTATCTATCTATCTATCTATCTATCTATCTATCTATCTATCTATCTATCTATAAACTGTTTTAAACTATCTATCTATCTATCTATCTATCTATCTATCTATCTATCTATCTATCTATCTATCTATCTATCTACAAACTGTTTTAAACTATCTATCTATCTACCTATTTATCTTTAAACTGTTTTAATCTATCTATCTATCTATCTATCTATCTATCTATCTATCTATCTATCTATCTATCTATCTATAAACTGTTTTAAACTATCTATCTATCTATCTATCTATCTATCTATCTATCTATCTATCTATCTATCTATCTATCTATCTATCTATCTATCTATCTATCTATCTATCTATCTATCTATCTATCTATCTATCTATCTATCTATCTATCTATAAACTGTTTTAAACTATCTATCTATCTATCTATCTATCTATCTATCTATCTATCTATCTATCTATCTATCTATCTATCTACAAACTGTTTTAAACTATCTATCTATCTACCTATTTATCTTTAAACTGTTTTAATCTATCTATCTATCTATCTATCTATCTATCTATCTATCTATATATCTATCTATCTATCTATCTATCTATCTATCTATCTATCTATCTATCTATCTATCTATAAACTGTTTTAAACTATCTATCTATCTATCTATCTATCTATCTATCTATCTATCTATCTATAAACTGTTTTAAACTATCTATCTATCTATCTATCTATCTATCTATCTATCTATCTATCTATCTATCTATCTATCTATCTATCTATCTTCAAACTGTTTAAAACTATCTATCTATCTATCTATCTATCTATCTATCTATCTATCTATCTATCTATCTATCTATCTATCTATCTATCTATCTATCTATCTATCTACAAACTGTTTTAAACTATCTATCTATCTATCTATCTATCTATCTATCTATCTATCTATCTATCTATCTATCTATCTATCTATCTATCTATCTATCTATCTATCTATAAACTGTTTTAAACTATCTATCTATCTATCTATCTATCTATCTATCTATCTATCTATCTATCTATCTATCTATCTATCTATCTATCTATCTATCTATCTATCTATCTATCTATCTATAAACTGTTTTAAACTATCTATCTATCTATCTATCTATCTATCTATCTATCTATCTATCTATCTATCTATCTATCTACAAACTGTTTTAACTATCTATCTATCTACCTATTTATCTTTAAAACTGTTTTAATCTATCTATCTATCTATCTATCTATCTATCTATCTATCTATCTATCTATCTATCTATCTATCTATCTATCTATCAAGCCACGCCCCCAAACTGATTCCATAGACTGCCATTATAACTGGCCTACATGCATATCTTTGCATAGCAGTGTCCTATTGACTTGGGGGTTGGCTCATTTGACTTAGACAACCAACCACTTTCAAGTTCACTCTGTAACCACGCCCATAGCAACAAAACAGAGTACCCTAGCAACCATTTATCAACAGCTGTATCTCAGCATCAGAACGTCGTAGAGACATGGGGGTTGGCTCGTTTGGCTCATGCTAGCAAACGGAACTTCCTGTATGCTACACATGCTAGCAGTGACTAGCTACATGCTAATATTGACTAGCCAAGTGCTGTAACTTGCTAGAAATGCTTACTAAGTATAAACAAATGACCAAGCATGTATGTGAGGCTTGCCTAGTAACAACCTAGGGTACCCTAGCAACTGCCTAGCAACCATCCAAATTACCCTAGCAACCGCCTAGCAACCACCTAGCAACCGCCTAGCAACGGCCTAGTAATGCCTCAGTAAGTGCCTAGCGACCACTCAGGACACCCTAGCAACAGCCTAGCAATGCCTTAGCAACCACTCAGAATACCCTAGCAACCACCTAGCAACACCTTAGCAACCACCTAGCAACCACTTAGGACACCCTAGCAACACCTTAGCAACCACCTAGCAACCACTTAGGACACCCTAGCAACCGCCTAGCAACACCTTAGCAACCGCCTAGCAACCACTCAGGACACTTTAGCAACCACCTAGCAATGCCTTAGCAACCACCTAGCAACCACTTAGGACACCCTAGCAACCGCCTAGCAACACCTTAGCAACCACCTAGCAACCACTCAGAACACCCTAGCAACCACCTAGCAACACATTAGCAACCACCTAGCAACCACTTAAGACACCCTAGCAACCACCTAGCAACACCTTAGCAACCACTTAGGACACCCTAGCAACCACCTAGCAACACCTTAGCAACCACCTAGCAACCACTTAGGACACCCTAGCAACCGCCTAGCAACACCTTAGCAACCACCTAGCAACCACTTAGGACACCCTAGCAACGGCTTAGCAACCGCCTAGCAACCACTCAGGACACCCTAGCAACCGCCTAGCAACGCCTTAGCAACCACTCAGAATACCCTAGCAACCACCAAGCAACACCTTAGCAACCACCTAGCAATCACATAGGACACCCTTGCAACCACCTAGCAACACCTTAGCAACCACCTAGCAACTGCTTAGGACACCCTAGCAACCACCTAGCAACACCTTAGCAACCACCTAGCAACCGCCTAGCAACGCCTTAGCAACCACTTAGGACACTATCTATCTATCTATCTATCTATCTATCTATCTATCTATAAACTGTTTTAAACTATCTATCTATCTATCTATCTATCTATCTATCTATCTATCTATCTATCTATCTATCTATCTATCTATCTATGTTTGTTTCTATCTATCTATCTATCTATCTATCTATCTATCTATCTATCTATCTATCTATCTATCTATCTATCTATCTATCTATCTATCTATCTATCTTCAAACTGTTTTAATCTATCTATCTATCTATCTATCTATCTATCTATCTATCTATCTATCTATCTATCTATCTATCTATCTATCTATCTATCTATCTATCTATCTATCTATCTATCTATCTATAAACTGTTTTAAACTAATCTATCTATCTATCTATCTATCTATCTATCTATCTATCTATCTATCTATCTATCTATCTATCTATCTATCTATCTATAAACTGTTTTAAACTATCTATCTATCTATCTATCTATCTATCTATCTATCTATCTATCTATCTATCTATCTATCTATCTATCTATCTATCTATCTTCAAACTGTTTTAAACTATCCATCTATCTATCTATCTATCTATCTATCTATCTATCTATCTATCTATCTATCTATCTATCTATCTATCTATCTATCTATC
>LR812526.1:27438611-27575813 GCA_903798195.1 Danio kyathit
ATCTATCTATCTATCTATCTATCTATCTATCTATCTATCAACTGTTTTAAACTATCTATCTATCTATCTATCTATCTATCTATCTATCTATCTATCTATCTATCTATCTATCTATCTATCTATCTATCTATCTATCTATCTATCTATCTATCTATCTATCTATCTATCTATCTACAAACTGTTTTAAACTATCTATCTATCTATCTATCTATCTATCTATCTATCTATCTATCTATCTATCTATCTATCTATCTATCTATCTATCTATCTATCTATCTATCTATCTATCTATCTATCTATCTATCTATCTATCTATCTATCTATCTATACTGTTTAAAACTGTTTTAAACTAAATAAACTATTACCCACAAGCTTTGTCAAGCCAGCCTCAAAGTTTGTCTCGACGAACTTTATTGTCTAGTTATTCTTCTTCTTCTGAGCCTAAAAAACAAAACGCATCTCCTCCTAGACTGTTCAAGTTATGACCACCAAACTCACACCAGACCTCCAAACTGGTCTGACTCGAGTTGCTATATCTTTTCCGACTGATCCGACTTTCGGTTTTCCGAAAAACGTCCCGGGACCACCGGAAAAATCCCATTGACTTAACATTGGATCAAACTTTGTGACCTCATAACTCTGCGTCAGACTGTCGCACAGACTTCTAACTGGGCTCATTTAACTCAGACTACCAAACTGCCAATGACTGATGAGCTTTTAACTTTCTGGCCACGCCCTAGCAACCACTTTTGGACCCTAGAAACTGTCCCATAGACTTCCATTCAAAAGACTCTCATTGACTTAACATTGGATCAAACTTTGTAAGCTCATAACTCTGCATCAGACTGTCATACAGACTTCTAATTTGGCTCATTTAACTCAGACTACCAAACTGCCAATGACTGATGAGCTTTTAACTTTCTAGCCACACCCCTAACTACCAGAAACTGCACCCTAGCAACTGCTCCATAGACTGCCTTTACAAAGGCCTAGATTGATATCTTCATGCTGCAGCGTTATAGAGAGATGGGGGTTGATTTAAATTGATCATACTGGCTAGAAGCTTTGATACATCATCAATCAAAGCTGTCAATCAACTCCATAGCAACAAAACAGACTAACCTAGCAACAATATAATAGCAGCTATATCTCAGCATCAGAACATCGTAGAGAAGCGGGGATTGGCTCGTTTGACTCATGCTAGCACACCTTAACTCCTGTATGGTTCACATGCTAGCAGTGACTAGCTTCATGCTAATAATGATTAGCTATGTGTTTTAACATGCCAGAAACTATCTATCTATCTATCTATCTATCTATCTATCTATCTATCTATCTATCTATCTATCTATCTATCTATCCTTTTTCAAACTGTTTTAAACTATATAAATTATTACGAATCAGCTTTCACAAGCCAGCCTAAAAGTTTGTCTCGACGAACTTTATTGTCTAGTTAATATTAATATACATTACTAGCAACAGGTTTAGTGTAGTTCTGTTTCTTTATGTCTTTTTGACTTTTTGACAAAGTGTCGTTGGCTTGAAATTTTACATTTACATTACATTATTTTACAATTTACTTAAGGAAAAAAGACTAATGTGTTTGCTAACATATACTAATTATGAACAATAGTTGTACGGCAGGTGGTTAGCACTGTCGCCTCACAGCTAGAAGGTCACAGGCTGGTTTAAGTCCCGGCTTGGTCAGTTGACATTTCTGTGTGGAGTTCTCCCCGTGTTCGCATGAGTTTTCCCCACATTCCAAACACATGTGATATAGGTGAATTGAATAAACTAAATTGGCCGTAGTGTATGTATGTGAATGAGTGTGTATGGATGTTACTCAGTACTGGGTTGCAGCTGGAAGAGCATCCGCTGTGTAAAACATATGCTTGGATAAGTTGACGGTTCGTTCTGCTGTGGTGACCCCTGATGAATAAAGGACTAAGCTGAAGGAAAATTAATGAATGAATTGTACAGCATTTATTAAAGGTGCTGTATGTAAGTTTTTGACTCTTCTAATGCATAAAAATACCATAATTTTGCAGATATTGAAGAAACATGCTAAGTGAACATTCTTGTTTATCTGAAAAACAATGCTAAAGTCAGATATTCTGCTTTTTAAAATGTGTTTTCTGTGCTGGAACACTGTCTTTGTTTTGGTTCTTTTAACCCGCCCACTGCCGATTTAGCCATTTATATTTCAGCAGCCTGGGTTACCTTGTTGGAAAACAGCGCATTTCATTTATTCATTCAGAAAGGCTCTCAAAGCGTGTGTCCATGACCAAAATGCGACCTCAGGTGGACGATAGCAGACTCCGAAATGAGACTCAGATTCCACATGAGGTTATTCATTAGCAAATAATATAAATATTAAGAGCGTAAACATTAGGTGAGCAGTTACATTTTAACCTCGTGTCCTAACAACACGCTACGTGACGAGATTTGCAGTGATAAGCAATTTGGCTGATTGCACCAGACGAAACACGACAGAAATTTAAATGCAGCTATTCAGAAGCACAGGATATGCACTCACTTATGAAATGACAAGATTTATAATCTAATTAATACATATTAAACCTCTTTAGCATTATTAAATGTAGATGCTGAATCACTGATATGTTTAGGTTTTGGGTCTAAAGTTCAATTTCAAATGGTTTATTTTATTTTCAAGATCTGAGGTGAACTATCTGCTGCTGCTTTCAGTATATGGCAATAAATGTCATGTAAAATGGCATTCAAACTCACATTGTTAGCATTTAACAATGAATAAAGCACATGAGGTGTACCTGAGGTGAGCATTGTCAAAGGTGTCTGTTGCTCAGCTGCAAGAAATAGAAGCCATTTCTAATATATCAATTTGAGGTGTTGGTTAGAACAAAAACTCCTTTTAATATGGAGAATATTCCTTCTATCGTGTTGTTGCTTTTATATAGAACACGATTTAAATCAGCCTTTAGGCTGGATAGTCAGGCTCGCTCCTGTTGATCCTCAATCTGGCAACCAGCGCTTGCATTTGCTTTGATCCAGGAATGCAATATCTAGTTCAACCACTGGGTGTCAAACTTACATACTGCACCTTTAATCATAGTTCAACATTTATTAATGCATTATTGAAATCCAAATTCATGCTATTAGTTAATGCACATGAGAGTTAACGTGAACTAACAATGAACAATTGTATTTTCAGTAGCTAACGTTAACTAACATGAATAAATACTGTAATAAATGCATTCTTTATTGTTTGTTCATGTTAGCAAATGCATTAACTAACATGAACTAATACAACCTTATTGTAAAGTGTTACCATGAAGATGCCAAACCGATTGCTTTTCGTCATTCAGGGGAAAATGGCACCTCCAGAAAGATAGGTCAAACTGCATTTTTAACATATTGTGATTGTTAAGACCAAGGAAGAAGACCTGAGCCCCTCACACACACGCACGCACGCACATACACAAACACATACACATACCTATCACCTTACACACTCAGCTGTCATGTGTCTTCCAATCTCTCACAGTTACCAGGGGAACCCAGTCGCTTGAGCAACCGTATCTCGCTAGAAGACACGTTAATAAAGCACTCTGGAGATCCTGCTTAAACATCGGCAGCCTCGCTTAATGTCATCAGAGCCGTCAGTCAAACACAAAGCCTTCTCTGTCTGAGCTATCACGCTAGGTAAAGTGACTGGCAGATACTGCTGTATACTTTGCAAATGAACTTCAGGGAAAAGCTCTGAAAGGACAGACATATTTTGGACGTTAGCAGATGGGCTGTCACTCTATTTGCTTTTAGCACCAAATTCTGACTGAAACGTCAGGTGGAAAAGACCAGTTTCAGACTTGTTTACCATCACATGCATGTAAAAAAAAAGTGAGAGAAGAGAAAAAGAAGCAGAAGAGAGAGGCGGCTTTAAAAGTGGTGCTGTTGTACCTGTTCTATGTGTGGGCAGAGCAGAGAGCATCATGGGAGATCAGCTTTCCAGAGGGGTCAGGTTTCAGCAAGAGCACTGGCCACACAACAAACATCAGCTGTTGTTTTTCTGTTCGTTTCAACATTGAGATGCTTACATGCTGGTTGCAAACTGGTCTACTTAGTTTTTGTTTTGTAGCCCTTACTTCTTTATTCAGCAGCTCACTGTGAAAACAAACAGCATAAAGGGTTGAAACTGAACACCTCAATGGTTCCTGGATAATTTATGTCTAATTTGGATATGGATCAGCTACAGGGACTTTATAAAACAGCTTCTTCAATAAAGTGTTAAACCAGACCAACCAGCTTAGAAACAAATCACAAAACAACAATATTGTATTCAAAGTAAGCTGATTGGTTACTTTGGATTAGTGCACTATAAATTTGGCCAAAATCTATTCTGAAAACAGCTTTGCATTTTTTTTCCAGAGCAAAAATATTTACCATCAAACATTTATAGCATGGTGTACAGCAAACACTCTTAAATGTAGTTTAGGGTAACAATAACCCAGAAATTCTTGTTAGGAATATTTTGAACTATAATAATTTCTTTAATCTGATATTTAAAGACTCTATTAAAGGACCACAGTGCAGTAATTACAGTACAAAGTAATTAATTGACCTTAAAAGTTTTTATACTATTATACCATGCTTCAAACCACAAGGTTTTTACTAGGCATGGTATGATAACCGGTTTTAAAGTTTACCATGGTTTGGAAAGTCAAGGTTTTAAAACCGCAAAAATAATCTGTCATACCGTTTCAAGATATATAAGATTTTTTTAGGACCCTCCACATCAAAAACTACTGTTCAGCCCAAGATTCAGGAAACATTTAAAAAAATAAATACTGCTTTGGTGAGCCTTTTAAATAATGAGAAGGAAGAACATGACCTTGTTCTTGACTTCTTTTTAAACTGGTGTGAAAATTCAAACCTCCTAAACATTTCTAAAACTAAGGAGATGGTTATTGATTTTAGAGAGAGAAGACAAAGCAAAACTCATCCCACATTAATTAATGGGGAGCAAATCCAGTTAGTAACAAATGATAAATATTGGGGTGTGGTGTTGGATCATAAACTGAAGTGGAATGTATAGACTAATTGTGTAAGGAAAAAACTTCAACAGACAATGTATTTCTTAAAGAAACTATTGTCTTTTAATTGTTGATCATGTTTTATAGTGCTTTTATTGAAAGTATTGCAGCATTTTGTGTGATCTGTTGGTATGGAAATGCTTTTGAGGCCCAAAAGAGATCACTGGGGAAGGTGTTAACAACAGCCAGTAAATTGTTGGGAATAAAACTAAAGAGCATTGATAGTATATACAAAGAAAGAGTACTAAATAAGGTGATCATGATTGTCAATGATGAGAGACATCCTTTATCAAACACCTTCCAATTGTTATGATCAGGTTGTCGGCATTGTGTTCCCAGGTATGTAAGAAATAGGCAAAAAATATATATATATATATATATGCGCCAAATGTGAAATGTCAGTCTCAGTAAATGTATACTGTAAATGAAATTTCCCTACGGGGACAAATAATGTTAACTAACTAACTAAATAGCTTATACACCAACATACAAGCATGCTGGACCTGAACAGTGCAGTGGCTTACTTTATATCCAAAGAAAAGAAAGATCTCCAAAAATGCCTTTTCAAGTTGTACTTGTAAAATAATATATATTGTGTTAAACAATTATTATAAACAATATTAACAAAATATATTGTATATATAAACAATAATGTATTGTGTTTTTTTTTTACCTAGACATTTAAAAAGAACATATATTGTGCAGTAATCACAATACCGTAAAACCGTAATCATTTTATCCAGTATATCATACCGTCAGAATCTTATACCGGCCCATGCCTAGTTTTTCCCATTTGTTGTGAATTATTTTAAAAAATAATTTATGATATAATACAATTTAGTATGACCACTTATTATTTAGAATATTTTTGTAACATGTAGTCGGGGTACAACAGAGTTGAGGATCCACACGCAGTTTATTAATAAGAGTTGTCAGGCAGACAATGGTCAAACAGGAGCATAAAGGTAATCCAAGATCGTAGTCAAAAAACCTCCCGAATGGTCAGTACAGGCGGCAAAGAATCAATAACTGGAAAACAAAGCAATGATAAAAACTAAGACAGACTAGACAGGATTAACACTTCGTGGTGCTACAGCATAACAAGGCTCCGCAAAGTTAAAGTGTGAAAGTTAAAGTCAAAGTTAGGTGTGAAAGTGTGGTGTATATATAGTCCAGGTTATCAATGAAGATGAGTTTCAGTGTCCAGCTGTGGCAGGAGTGATTGGAGCAATGACTTCTGGGACTTGTAGTTTGGTTCAGTGGGAGAATTGTAGTTTCCCAGTGATCTGCAACTGCTGGATCGCTGGTGATCATAACAATTTATTCGTAAAGGTCAGAATAAATATAATGTTTTATTTTTACATAAATATACTCTGTATTTTATGCTGAATGATGAAAAAAAATTATTTCAGCCATATTTAGAATTGTATTTTCACAAAAGGTATTTGTAATATTAAAGTATACATTTTATTAGCATTTATAGCATGCTTTCTATGTGTTATTAAAAAGCTAAGCAGACAACAAAATGGAATGGATTTTTTTCCTTTAATCGTTTGATCATACTTCACAATATAGTTTTATTAGTTAATATTAGTTAATGTATTTTCTAATAATGAACAATAATTCATGCTTGTTAAAATTAATTAATACTCTGAGACTTAGCATGAACTAACAATGAACAATTTTATAACCATTAACTTCTGTTAGCAAAGATAAATAAATAAAGTAATAAATGTATTGTTTTTTGTTTGTTCATGTTAGAAAATACATGAACTAACACAGACTAATTAACTAACACTAATTAACCTTACTTTATTGTTACCAGTCATTTTAATAGGTAGTCAGGGTGTTTAAAAATAATGTAATTTAAATGATAACGTGCAATGAGATGCAAGAATCGATTTTATTGTATTGATTGATTTTTACCTCATGTACTGTAGCGTGTCTGTGTCATAGTGAATATCAATCAACATCATGTCTGGGATGCTTCATGATGTCCCAGCAGAAAGATTAACGTTCAAGTTTCAGTCCTGGAGGAAAGGTTGAGCAACTCAATCCTCCTTCCCTTATGAAGTTTCTTTTGTTTGCGTTCTTGTTTTCAGTAGTATCACAAAATGGTCTCATTCATGCTATATTCCAAGTCTTATGGGAGTATACTTTACGTTAGCATTATGTGGAAAAAGTAACGACTGAATTTCTGTCGTTGGGTAAACTGTTCTGTAAAAGTGCACTATAATTCTTAAATAAACATCAGCAATACTTGTACTAGACATCAACAGTCATACATATAATTAATAGAATAAATAGGAAACAAGCTTTGATGTGTTGTATGCTTTATGAATACTGGAAATTTTGTCAGTGCTTCGTTTACCTGGGAAGTTCTTTCATTGGTGTAGAGGTATTTATGGTCACGGACTGCCCTGGTTCTGTCATCTCTCTGTCTCTCTCTCTCTCTCTCTCTCCCCCCTCCTTTGTTGACATTTTTCTGTTTGCTAAAAGAAAGGGGTTATTTTTAGTCTTGCTAACTTGGACTGCAGGATGTGTTACTTTGTTCCAAAGGTTATCATCTGGGGATCTCCCTACTGGGCCTTGGCCTTTGAGGGAAGTCTGGCAGAAGTGTTGTGCTGTTGCTCACGTGGCGTTTCTCACACACACTCTGCTGCGCTATTATTTTGTTGTTGCTTTTTACTTCACTGCACTGTGCTAAATCTTGAAGTGTGCATGTTTGCACCTCAGTCAGCTTTACCAAATCACTCTTGCTAATTTACAGTAGCTGAGAAATTTTATTAAATATGTGTATCTCATCAATTTAGAATATTTGTTCAAACTTAAGGCTTTCTGTAAATGACAGATGTTGCATTTGGTGGATGATAGATGAAAAACATTTGGCTTGTGTTATGTCTTTGATTAGATTAGATTTCCCACATGCCAAAAATAAAAAAACACAGTGTCGGGCTATTATTCCTATATTTACTAAAACCGAAATACTAGACAACAAGTGTATTTTATATTGATATATGGTCAATTTTTGGCCCAAACAGATTTTCATGTTCTCTCCTGGTTAATTCTATTCTCCCAGACATCTTTTTGTGTTTTAAAGATGAAAAGTTTTGTCAAAGCAGGAGCTGTCTGCAATTCAAAGGCCTGCTTTGGAAAGATTTGATCCAATATTTCACTCATAATAGTGTATTTATAAATGCATTCTATTTCCCACTATCCACAAAGCTCTTTAACCGGGGTGAAATTATACATTTCAATATAAAGCTAAACTGCCAGTAGGTGGTCGGAAAATGATTGCCTTACTGATTAGGTCTTTGAATGTTTCATGGAAAATGTATTCAATTCATTCAAAATTGGTCATTTATATGGTCACAAAGCAAGTCTTTGGATCATTCATTAGATTCAAAAATGTGCATTCGTTCTGTTTCAAATAGATGCTTTATAAAACTTGAAGGATAAACAAGAATTCGCCAGCCTGATCTCATGAGGATTCGTAACTACAGTATTTACGTATTATCATAAAAATGGCTAATTTGTAGAAATTCATATGACCTTGTTTGTTTGAAATCATACAATTATTAAAAGGAGGTTCGTGACCCAAAACCCCACCCCTTACCCTACCTATCATTGGGGGATGAGCAAATCATCTTAAAATATATGAATGAGCTTTTAGAAGGTTAATATTGCTCAAATGGAGGGAAAAATTTCCTCCAACCTTTAAGCAATGGCTTATGGAACCTCTACACCACCTGACCTTAGAAAAAATATGATATACTGTAAGAGGTTGTACTAATATGTTTTTTCTCACTTGGCAACCTGTTTTAGATCACATACAGTACAGAAGATGGACCCTTCAGTTGTTTTTAGAACAACAGAACTTTTTCTTATAATTTTTTTATTATTTTATTTTCCTTATTTTTCCATTTCTTTTCTTTCCTTTTATATATAAGAGTAAAATATGTTTTACTTAATATTATTATTTATTTGTGTTTTATTTTAATATTATTCATATATTTTTATAGAACCTAAAAGTGTATGTGTTAGACAGGTTTTGTCTGTATGTTGTGTAAAAAAAAGAAAAAAGTGAATTTGTACTTCGTTTCATATCTAACATGTTCAATAAAAACACTTTTGGGAAAGTATATATATACACACACAGTTGAAGTCAGAATTAATAGCCCCTCTGAATTTCCCTAATTTCTGTTTAACAGAGAGAAGATTTTTTCAACACATTTATAAACACAATAGTTTTAATAACTCATCTCTAATAACTGATTTATTTTATCTTTGCCATGATGACAGTAAATAATATTTTACTAGATATTTTTCAAGACACTTCTATACAGCTTAAAGTGACATTTAAAGGCTTAACTAGGTTAATTATATTAACTAGGCAGGTTAGGGTAATTAGGCAAGTCATTGTATAAAGATGGTTTGTTCTGTAGACTATCGAAAAAAAAATTAGCTTAAAGGAGCTAATAATTTTGTCCTTAAAAAATTAAAAACTGCTTTTATTCTAACCGAAATAAAACAAATAAGACTTTCCCCAGAAGAAAAAATATTATCAGACATACTGTGAAAATTTCCTTGCTCTGTTAAACATCATTTGGGAAATATTTAAAAAAGAAAAAAAAGTTACAAATAGCCATATAGCATTGGATTTCACACATTTTTTTGCCCTGCATCTTGAATTTGGGGGACATTTTTATTAATATGCTGGTCCTTGATAATTATGAAAGTGAAATAGTTGAACACAGGTATTTTGTCCCACCACCAACAGCCCAACCTTCCAAGTTCCTTATGCTATTTTTATTTTAACACTTAGTATTTGTATGTGACTATGATTCACTTTTTTCACACACTACAGGAATGTACCTTATGTTGTTTGTGTCTGCTCACAGGGGGAGAAGAATGCAGGTTTTGACGTTCTCTACCACAACATGAAGCATGGACAGATCGCCACCAAAGAGCTGGCTGAGTTTGTGCGAGAGAGGTGAGGCGTTGTTTTGGGAGAAGTCGTCATGGTGAAGGGAAGGAGGGGTGATAAGTGGTGCTGACAGGAATGTGACGTGGAATTCATTTTTTTTACTCCTCACTTTTTTTTTTAACTCTGCTGTAGTCTTTGGATTTATAATGATGTTCATTTATTGCAAAAGTTAAAGCGGATCAAAACATTTCATCAAATATGTCCTAAAACAACATCCATTCTTGTCCAAGGACAATTTTGTTCAATTTAGTGGACTACGTTCCACTTCAGAGGTTGTTACTGTATATGCATAGGGCCCGGGGAGAACATGCAAACTCCACACAGAAATGCCAACTGGCCCAGCAGGGACTCGAACCAGTGACCTTCTTGCTGTGAAGCAACAGTGCTAACCACTGGGCCACTGTGTCGCCCCCACTGCTTCTTTACGACAGCTTAATAAATTAAAGGTTAATGAATGATCACGTATTTGTTCTATATTTAAATTTGAACATGAATGCTCAATAATACAGAATTTGAAACTTATTTCATGTTTTTTTAAAGTTGCATTAAAATGGTTCAAATTAAAACAAAAATGTATTGCATAACTCTTTAAAAAATAATATATAATAATTTAATCATATTACAATTCTTTGAGATGTTACAGTATGATATTGTGATGTTTTGTCTCATTTGATCATACAAACATTTGATTTTATATTTTCGGTATATGACTGCTATTGTCATGTTTTTTATGATGTACAGTGCATCCGGAAAGTATTCATAGCGCCTCACTTTTTCCACATTTTTTTATGTTACAGCCTTATTCCAAAGTGGATTAATTCATTTTTTTCCTCAACATTCTACACACAATACCCCATAATGACAATGTGAAAAAAGAGTTTTTGAAGTTGTTGCAAATTTATTAAAAATAAAAAACCTGAAAAATTACATCTACATAAGTATTCACAGCCTTTGCTCAATACTTTGTTGATGCACCTTTGGCAGCAATTACAGCCTCAAGTCTTTTTGAATATGATGCCACAAGCTTGGCACACCTGTCTTTGGGAATTTTTGCCCATTCCTCTTTGCAGTACCTCTCAAGCTCTATCAGGTTGGATGGGAAGTGACGGTGTACAGCCATTTTCAGATCTCTCCAGAGATGTTCAATAGGATTTAGTTCTGGGCTCTGGCTGGGCCACTTAAGGACATTCACAGAGTTGTTGTGAACCCAGTCCATTGATAATTTGGCAGCATGCTTTGGGTCATTGTCCTGCTGGAAAATGAACCGTCACCCCAGTCTGAGGTCAAGAGCACTCTGAAGCAGTTTTTCATTCAGGATGTCTCTGTACATTGCTGCATTCATCTTTCCCTCTATCCTGACTAGTCTTTCTGTTCTTGCTGCTGAAATACAGCTAAGCATAAGCATCTTCCACTTACAGATGATGGAGGCCACTTTGCTCATTGGAATTTTCAGAGCAGCAGAAATTTTTCTGTAACCTTCCCCAGCCTTGTGGCTTGAGACAATCATGTCTCGGAGGTCTACAGACAATTCATTTGTCTTCATGCTTGGTTTGTGCTTTGACATGCACTGTCAACCCTGGGACCTTATACTGTATAGACAGGTGTATGCCTTTTCAAATCATGTCCAATCAACTGAATTTACCACAGGTGAACTCCAATTAAGCTGCTGAAACATCTCAAGAATGATTAGTGAGCTCAAGAGATGTACCTGAGCTCAAGTTAGAGCTTCATGGCAAAGGTTGTGAATACTTATGTACATGTGATTTTTCAGCTTTTTTATTTTTAATAAATGTGCAACAATTTCAGAAAATCTATAATAAAATAAATAAATTGAATCCATTTTGGAATAAGGCTGTAACATAAAAAAATGTGGAAAAAGTAAAGCGCTATGAATACTTTCCAGATGCACTGTATTATGCTACAGTACATCGTTATTACATTATGTGATATTTCATCGTACTCTATTTGATATAATGTTACATTACATTATAAGCTGTTACATAGCATACTATTGCAATGTCTTATTTGACCTTGTTAAATTTTTTGTATAATATTCCATTACAGTTACAATGCAACATAGTATAATCTAATGTAATGTCTTAACTGATCTGATGAGAATGGATCTATTGTATGGCACATTATCTGTTGTGTTTTTGCTCAGATGACACTCTCTATTCAGCTGCTCGTTTTTTTTTCCACACCATGGTGCTGTCTTTCAGCCCACAACACCACAGTGTCAAAACACACTAACCTGACAGTAGCATAGCAGTCAAAAAGTACTCTCTGTCCTCTCAACAGTCTTCCTGTACATGCAAGGGATCAAACATTTCCACTTACAGCACATGTGGGATGTGTGAACATTCCTTTCAGTCTGCAGAAGACACTGGAGTTAATTGCAATAATTAAAATGAAAACTCCATAACAAGTCTCTCATTTTGTTAGAACAGAGACTATTTACAGCTCCGCCAAGCCTCCTGCCAACATTCATAGTCTCCTCTATCTGTTATAATGGAGCTGGATGCAGGCAGCCTCCGTCATGGACTGGAGAATTAAATTGTATTTTTTTTTCCTGTGTTAGAAATGTGTCCAGGAAAACCCTGGAGGAGAGTGCTGAGAAATTGTCAGAGACAAATGCGTCTCTGATAAAAGCAGAGCTTGTGCAATAAATTACATAAATCAGTTTTCAAAGGCCATTTGGTATCCACTCAGGACACTGTGCCTCAAAGTGGCTGCTTTCCTTGAAAAATATGACTTGCCTTTCCATTGTGTCGTCACAACATTCAAAGCAGATTCAACTTATAAGAGTCCAATAAGATGTTTTACAAGAGATAAGGCCAACAATACAGTCCAGTACTGGAAGAAAATGACAACATCCTATTTCCCATCAGCAGAAACTCTGAAATCAGAACAACAAAGCTTGGTTGATAGAGAATTAATATGTTTTTTCACTGTTATTAATTGGTGGCTTTGACAAATGATTGCTTATATATTATGTATGACTATATTTAGGTATAGACTGTGAGTATTATGGTACATTTTTGATGTATTTTTGCTTTGTCATACTTTTTTTATCCTCCAATACACTGTCTGCCATTGCGCACATAAAACTTAGCAACTAGAACTGAAGAACTGTTTATGAACCTGGAGCAATAATATTGATTCTCCATCAGTTAAGTGCAAAAGAGTTTTTGCTTTTGATGTAAGCAAACAATTTATCTGCTAACGCTCTTGTGCACTTGTGTTTGTATTTAAGGGCAGCCGTTGAGGAGACTTACTCCAAGTCCATGAGCAAACTGGCCAAGATGGCCAGCAATGGAAGCCCTCTGGGGTGAGTTCTGTATCATCCTGGTTTTCAAAGTTAACATTTCTTCACTATTCAGCAGTATTTATTTAGGATTTATCTTATGAAAAATATGACATTTTCCTTAAGCAGATGGCCATGTAGAGTGGATATAGATTTTTAGGTATTATGGTTGACATAATTAGGGTCTCTATTATTTTAGTTATTAATATTATTGTTTAAGATACAGATCAGTACAAACTATTTTCCACTATTAATGGATTATTGATAAAAATTGTTGACATCTTTCAGGGGGAATCAAGCATTATTAGGGGGGGTCAAACCCCCTCTGTAATTTGCACCCTGGGAACAAAACATTTTCTTGAAAGGTTTGGCCTGCTGCCTTCTAGATACTGAACAGCAGGGAGAGGATTGTGTGTGTTTATTTTTGTATGCATGAGTACGTGTGGTTTTGTTTAATTGGTTGAAAAGTCATGGCTACGGTTAGCTCTTTCCTCTGCTCTATTCCCTTACTTCCTCTTTGCACAAGCATGTGCTTGTCTCAGAACAGTGCTCAAACACTTTAAATGCAGTGAACCATATTTTGCCCTGGTCTTATGTTGCATGGATACATTTTTAGGAATAGCTAGTAATATATGTTACAGGTCAAAAAGCCAGATTTTTTTTTTATTCCAAGAATCATTATAATATCAAGTAAAGATCATGTTCAATGTAGATCTTTGTAAATTACCTATATAAATATATCAAAATGTTTGATTAATAATATATAATGTGTACTAGATTTTTATTAGTAATGTACATTGCCAAGGACTTAATTTGAACAATTATAAAGGTAATTTTTTCAGTATTTAGATTTTTATGAACCCCCCTATTCTCAATTAGTTGTATCTCTGCCAAATATACAAGAATACAAGTATATATTCTTCACATATCAGATGGTGTTTAAAGAAACTTCATTTCAGAAACTGACCTTTATGACTGGTTTTGAGGTCCAGGGTCACATTGTGTCTGAGGCACAAAAAAAATCTAATTGAAATATAAGCTTTTAATTTTTCATGCAGTTTGTGGACTTGTTTTTAAAAAAAAGAAAGTTATTTTTAGGAAGACAAAGACATACAAAAGCAAGGAAGCCTGTTGTTTTTCTCATTCTGCTGTGCTGTAAGAAATCTGAGCGGCTTACGCACTTCCACACATCAGCATCTAACCACCTGCTTCACTCCGCAGCACTTTCGCCCCCATGTGGGACGTGTTTCGCGTGTCCTCGGACAAACTGGCCCTCTGCCACCTGGAGCTCATGAGGAAAATGAATGACCTCATCCGTGACATCAACAAGTACAGCGATGAGCAGGTCAAAATTCACCGCAAGGTAAATGAAAGGCTTGTATGGATCTGTGTGTCAGCCTGCAACCTTATAAGAAACTTAAAAGAGGATTTCAGAGATGGCGTTGGGATCTAACCTTCTTAATTTTTTTGATTGTGTATTTAAATATTTTGTGTCTTATACAGACGAAAGAGGAAGTGATCGGTACCCTGGAGTCGGTGCAGTCTCTTCAGGTGCAGAACGGCCATCTGCAGAAGACCAGAGAAGGATACCACAGCAAATGTGTGGAGCTGGAGAGACTGCGCAAAGAGGGAGTGCCACAGAAAGAGCTGGAAAAGGTTTGCTGTTTGAGCACAAGCACAACCAATTTCATTCTGTCTCCATCGGCAGATTTTGAGTATATGTCTTACAAATCTCAGAGTTCAACTCACAATAATGAGTTTACAGTTTAAGTCAAATCCAGAATCTGAAAAATTATTTTACAAAACTAAAAGTGATCATACTGAATGTATGTTATTTAATATTTTGTACTGACCTGGGGTGCGTTTCCCAAAGAACGACGTAACTCGCGGCTGAACTATCATAGTTCGATGCAACGTTTGGGGAAACAACGATGTAGTGATGAGTGTTTCCCAAAACCCGTAGTTTCTCTGTTGCAGATCCATCGCTTGAACGTAAAACGCCCATAATGATGCTCTAAACATCAACCCCATCTTTTCTTTGTGCAAATTATATTGTTATACACAAACACGCATTTAAAATTAAAATCCAATATTAGTTTTAGTAAAAACATGCACTCGTTTTCCATATTCATTGAAATAAATGTAAATGGCACATATAGGGCCTGTGCTTTCTTTACTAACATTATTGAGAAGTTGAACATTACATATTCTATTCTAAAACATTAAATCACTTACAAAAGCTAACACTATTCTAATATCATATATAAATCATATAAATATATAAATAAATAATGAGGCTATTTATTATAAATATATTTACTTTAATAATAATATCAATGCTGATGATGATGATGATGATGATGATGATGATGATTATTATTATTAAGTAGGATATTGTTTATTTATTTAAAAAAATAAATAAAAGTCTACTTTTACAATTTGACACATGCAAACCACAGCAGAAAGTTCTAATCAACAGGCCCATGTCCAGTACAGATACTTAATAAAAAACCCACTATAAAATAAAATAATTAACGTATGCTATGTTTTTTTATTTTCACAAGCTTTGAAGGCTTAACATGAATTCCGCTTTTAAATAATAGCTCTTTCGCCATGAGGCTGTGTTCAAAACGATATCAATGTTTTCAAAGTGCACTGCGAAGGGAGCACAATTGTAAACATGAAGATCGCTAAAACTGAACTGTAAAAATACATTGAAAGCAAATTACGCCTAAGAGAGATTACCTTAATGCTTTTTTACTTGTAATAATTCCAGCTTTGAATGTTAGAATGTTCTAAATGAATAGGGCATTGAGGGGATAAGTGGGAATAGAACACAGCCAGGAACTATGTTTCTAACTACAGCTCCACAGGTGTCGTTTCAAGTGCTTGACTTTGTGACGCAGTTTGCGAATGTTCGTTGGAGCGATGGATTTGGGAAACGGCAAATCAACAAACTATCTTTGTAACGACGGAACTTGCAACCTTAGTTGGCTAACGATGGTTTTGGGAAACGCACCTCTGAATAAGATTTATTCATTCATTCATTCATTTTCCTTCGGCTTAGTCCCTTTATTTAGTCTCTTTATTTATCTGCAACCTGCAACCAAGTACTCACATTCACACACACACACACTCACTCATACACTATGGCCAATTTAGCTTATTTAATTCACCTATAGCGCATGTCTGGAGCACACGGAGGAAACCCACGCGAACACAGGGTGAACATGCAAACTCCACACAGAAATGCCAACTGACCCAGCCGGGGCTCGAACCAGCGACCTTCTTGCTGTGAGGCCACAGTTCTAACCCCTGAGCCATCATGCCACCTGGCCTGAATAAGATTCATTCATTCATTTTCATTTTGGCTTAGTCCCTTTAATAATCTGGGGTCGCCACATATGTTTCGCGCAGCAGATGCCTTTACAGCTGCAACCCATCACTAGGAAACACCCACACACTCTCATTCACGCACATACACTACGGAAGATTTAGCTTATCCAATTCACCTAGAGCGCATGTCTTTGGACTTGTGGGGGAAAACGGAGCACCCGGAGGAAACCTATGCCAACAAGGGAAGAACATTCAAACTCCACATAGAAATGCAAACTGACCCAGCCTGGGCTCAACAGTGATAACCACTGAGCCACTGTGCCGCCCGACCTGAATAAGATATTTTATATAAAGGTTCTTTATATAATGTCCACAAGAGAAAATAATACTTATGATAAATATAATGAATAATGCTATAATAATAATAGATTTATAAATATGACCCCATCAAAGTTTACATACACTTTATTCTTAATACTGTGTTGTAACCTGTATGATCCACTGCTGTGTTTTTTATTTCTTTATTGTTGATCATGAGTCTCTTGTCTGTCCTTAACTTAACTGCTGTTCTTCAGAAAGTCCTTCAGGTCCCACAAATTCTTTGTCTTTTCAGCAGTTTTGTGCATTTGAACCGTTTCTAACAATAACTGTACCCATTTTGGGACCCATCATATCAACTAAAGACAACTAAGGGACTCATTTTGCAACTATTACAGAAGGTTCAAGGGAAACAATGCATTTACTGTACAGTCAGAGGGGTGAAACGTTTAGAACTTGAAGATCAGGGTAAAAGTATCTTGTTTTGACTACTGGGAAACATGAAGTTTCTTCTGTAGAGTCTAAAAGGCAGTACTAAAAGATGTTTAGGCAAAATAAGAAATATGTACACAACTTCATTCTGTTCAAAAGTTTTGCATTGTCTGATTTGTCAACTTCCCCAGTACTGGAAGGACATCCACTGTGGAAAACATATCCTGGAATAGTTAGCGGTTCATTCCGCTGTGGCGACCTGTAGACTAATCGATGATGTGACTGTTCAGTTTAACAGGAAAACAAGCGCTCTCGCTCATCACAGTAGGCATTGCTTTAGTTATATTGTTTTAGTCAGTTGGGGATGCTGTGACACGCAGTCAAATATTTCGCAGAACAGATACAGCACTTTTGACGCTTATAAATTATCATAAAAGTCCTCGTACTGCACGTATTAGGAGGTTTGCTGAAGGTGCAGCTGACGTGCAGCGAGGGGTTTGCATCTTTAATAAACTATGACAGTTTGCGTTCAATGAAAATGAAGAATGATTAAATAAATCCATATAAAACAGTGCCTTAAAAGTCACGTCTCGTCTTCAGTTTCGGGCACAGGCATGCTTTGCACTTACACTACAAGCGTACCGCGCCAATGCCCAACTCATCCTCGGTCTGGCACACCTCTTCCAACCGGGCCAAGGCCAGACAACTGAACTGCATCTGAGACCAATTCAGAGCACCCTAAGATAATGTAAACTAAGCTGAAGAAAAAAGGAATGAATGAATGATTTGTTAACATTTCAGCTGTCATTACATCATTTTCTTTTAATAAAAACTCAGGCTCCAAAAGCTCTAAAATTAGCCCATTTTGTCTTTCACTGAATATAGAAAGTCATTTAACTTTGACATCATTGCAGCATTTTCATTTTAGCTTGAACTAATCCTTTAAGCTGTTTTCCTTCTTGAATCATCTTCATGTTTTTTCTCCTCAAATTTCTAGCTTTCCTAAAATATGTTTATTTTTTTCTATCTTCCATCAGGCTGAGCTGAAATGTAAGAAGGCGGCTGAGTCTTTTGCAGGGTCTATAGAGAAGTTTAACCGTGCCGGAGGAGACTTTGAGCAGAAAATGAGTGAATCAGCACAGGTTGGTAATTTGACAGTTTTTCAGGCCTGCTGAGCACATTAGGGCAAACCACCGTTGCATGTGTGAAATATCGTTAAAGCAGATAATAACTTGGGGTTGTCTGCAAGTTCTCATAATGTAGACCTTTTACAGTGTTTCAATGAGCTCTATAAAGCAATGTGAAGTTACCATGGCTACGAGGGCTATTAAAACAGTCTGTTTGACAAAATGATTACATGCCTGCAGTCTATTTCTGCCTGCTGTCGACCTGCACGTATGAATAATTTGAAAGCCGAGAAAGAAAAAGTCAGAGTCCTGACTTTGCTCCGAGATCATCGCAGTATCCCTCAATTAGGGCATCAGCAGTAATCTTTAAATTATAGAGGTTGACCATTGTTAAATGCTATGACCAGTTCTGCTTAAACTGCAGTAAATGTTCAATTATGAGGTCCTGCTTTGCTGAGATCCCAAATATAGGTTGGCAATTTATTACAATACAATTAAATGTTTTTTTTCTTACAAGTTTTGAATAGATTTTTTCCTGTTGTTTCTACTTACTAATAGGATAATCTAAACATTTGCAAAATAATTCAATCTTGACTCTTAAAACAAATATGGATCCCATTGAAGATCAAAAACTGAAACAAAAACTTTTTTTTATTCATTAAAAAATGTCTGATGGTAATGTTTAAATGTTTTAGAATTATTTTATAAAAATAGAATTATGTTTTAGAACTGTTTAAAATACACATAATGTTTGTCTTCTGTTTTAAGGCAATTTTATGTTCCATCTTAATCAGTGTTCAAACTATACCGTGGCCTTTGGGAGAGCATAAAAGAATAAAAAGAATAAAAGCAGTTTTTAATTCTTTAAAAACTATTTTAAGGTCAAAATTATTAGCCCCTTTAGGCAAATTTTTTTCGATAGTCTACAGAACAAACTATTGTTATACAATAACCCAATTACCCTAACTTGCCTAGTTAACCTAATTAACCTAGTTACGACTTTAAATGTCACTTTAAGCTGTATAGAAGTGTCTTGAAAAATATCTAGTCAAATATTATTTACTGTCATCATGGCAAAGATAAAATAAATCAGTTATTAGAAATGAGTTATTAAAACTATTATGATTAGAAATGTGTTGAATAAAATATCTCTGTTAAACAGAAATCGGGGGAAAAACTAAACGGCGGCTAATAATTCTGACTTCAACTGCATATAATTTCCAATGATTAAACATTTTTTTTAAGTAATATCAAGTAATAATTAATAAAACCCACCTAAACTGTCACTAACATTTGTGTTTGTGAGTAGATGTCATGAGCTTTTCTTTACATTTGTCTTTTCACATTGACAGAAATTTCAGGACATTGAGGAGGCTCATTTACGACAAATGAAACTGCTGATCAAAGGGTATTCACACTCCATCGAGGACACACACGTACAGGTTGGGCAGGTACGGCTCACATAAATCACTCTGGAGGTTTTACCTGCTCCTGTATTCAGCTTGCGTTCTGTACTTGTTCTGCAAGCTGTTCAGACGAATCGCCCCTGAGCTGTTCGGGTCATCATAGTCTCGCTCAGATCTTTGTTCTGTCTCCTTCAGGTCCATGAGGAATTCAAGCAGAACGTGGAGAACATTGGCATCGAGAATCTCATTCAGAAGTTCACAGAGCAGAAGGGAACAGGGAAGGAGAGACCTGGTGAGCCACAGGCAGATAAAACACTCTTATTATGTACAAACTGTCTAGTTTCTTCATTCCTGCTGTGAAATATAAGTTTTTTATAGATTTTCAGATAGTGTCTTGTAATGCTAAACTTCAGACGTTCTTTAATAATTGTGTGTCTGTCTGTGTGTGTGTGTTGAATAAGGTCCAGTAGGGTTTGAGGAGTATCTGTCCTCGCTGGCATCCGAGAACAGTAAAAAGAGTCGTGCTAAAGCCTTCAGGATCCCTGGCTTGGGAAAGAGAGACAAGGAGCCAGATTCAACGTGAGTATTCCGTTTATATTCATAATTTACAACAGTGGCTGATCAGAACTTTTTTAGTTGTTCATTGACCAGTTCTCGGTTATACTGTATAGTCTTTCACTTTTTCACACTTTTTTGTTTTTGTCTTCTAGGGATTCAGCTGTTGCAGATGCTCTTGTGAGTTCCCATCACGCACGCACGCACGCACACACACACACACGCACGCACGCACGCACGCACACACGCACACACGCACGCACGCACGCACACACACACACACACACGCACGCACGCACGCACGCACGCACGCACGCGCGCGCGCACACACACACACACATTTGTTTTTTGACTTGTGTGGACATTTAAAGAGTTAGTTCACCCAAAAATGAAAATCATGTTTTTCATTACTCAACCTCACATTGTTACAAACCCCTGAGACCTTTGTCAATCTTCAGAACACATTAATATATTTAGGTGAAATCTGAAAGCTCTCTCATCCTTCATAGACAGACTGGATCCTGGCTCATTCAAACTCCTGAAAGATACCAAAGACGTAATCAAAACATACCATATGCCTTCAGTGGTTGAATATTATCAAGCTGTGAGAAATACTTTTGTGCACACATAAAACTAAAATATAAACTTTATTCAACAGTTTCTTCTGCTCAGTGTCAGTATATTACGCACATTCTGCAATGATGTATGCAGATTTCACCTAAAATTATTCATTATTAAGTAATCATTCATTCATTCATTTTCTTTTCGGCTTAGTCCCTTTATTAATCTGGGGTTGCCACAGTGGATTGAACCGCCAACTTATCCAGCATATGTTTTAGGCAGCGGATGCCCTTCCAGCTGCAACCCATCACTGGGAAACATCCATACACACTCATTCACACACATACACACTACATACAATTTAGCCTACCCAATTCACCTGTACCACATATTTTTGGATTTGTGGGGGAAATCAGAGCACCTGGAGGAAATCCAGACGAACATGGGGAGAACATGCAAACTACACACTGAAATGCCAACTGACCCAGCCGAGGCTTGAACCAGCAACCTTCTTGCTGTGATGTGATTGTGCTACCCACTGCGCCACCGTGCTGCCCTATTATTAAGTAATTAAAATCATAACTTTTATTTTTGGGTGAACTAACAATTTAATAGGTGTAATGGATTTTAAACTGTACAAACTGTTTGTTCTAACAACCTGCACCAAGCCTACACTAACCCTACCACTTAGAGCACAGGTGCCAAACTCCTGGAAAGGTTCCTGGAAGGCCACAGCTCTGCACAGTTCAGCTTGAACCCTAATCAAGCACACCTGATTACATTAATTGAGTCCTTTAGGCTTTTTGAAACCTATAGGTAGAATCAAAGGGGGGCTAATAATTCTGACGTCCACTGTATATTTTATGAGAGATTTGATTTGTTTACCAAGTGAGTGGGTCTAATTGGATTTGCATTGTAAACATTAAATAAAAGTAAAAGAGGTATTATTTTTTATTTCATATGTTAAGTTTCTAGTTATATTCCTAAAATCATTCAGCATAATCCGCAGATTTTTTTTTACAAAATTCTCTACAGAAATAGCAAAAAATGTCTGCAGATTCTGTCTGGCTCTACCTATAGGTAAGTGTGTTGGAGCAGGGTTGGAACTAAACTATGCAGAGCTGCGACCCTTCAGGAACTGGATTTGACACCTCTGCCTTTGAGGAAAGTTTAAGCATTTTCTCAAAAAAAAAAAAAAAACTGTATGAATTTTTTTAAGCCTTTTGACAAAATGGGGACCTCAATGTCCTCAAGTCACCTTCTCCTAGTAATACCTAAGTCATGTCAATGTAGTTATGCATATTTGTGTCCTTATATGTTACAAACACACACACAAATTGTTTTAACTATAAAATTTTACACACAAATTACGTGATTATTGAAATATAATTAAATCCAAAGTCTTGGCTCACATTTATTACATTTAGTTTTGACATGGATATCACTAGCTCTAACCAATCACACATATTTTATGCGTATATTAAGATTTCACATTTTAAAAAATAAATCTACATGTAAACTCCAATATTTGCATAAATTCTGTATACTTTATGTGCATTAAAAAACGTGTGCACTTAATTGAAACTAATTTTTCAAAATTATTTTGTGTAATTACCTTATACTATTGGACTTGTACATGTGATTAATGATTGTTTCTTAAGGTTTGTAATTTTAGCAAACTTCTAAGTATAAATCTGTCATTAAAGATACATTAAGACCTAAAAATAATTAGTTAAAAATAAAGTCTACAAGCACATACTGAATGCAGTTTCACTTGTGTTTTTGGAAAGCTGAAGACTCTTCAGTTTGTTTTTTTCTGTGTGTGGATGAGGAGTGACGTGCTTGGCAAGGTCTGGTTACCTCATTAACCTATATTTATCCTTGTCAATGCTCAGGGTGTTTAATGAATGTCTGATAACCCACTGACTGCCAAAGATTCTTCATAAACACACACACACACACACGTTACGGGCTCTTATGTAAAACTGCTGTTTCTGTCAGACTGCCACTGACTCTCTTAAAGCATTGCCAGTGTTTTCATGAGGCATGGCAACAGCACTGGTGTGTTTATAAGTAAAAGACAAACCACGTCCAAAGATTCTTCACTCTCTCAGCCGGTGTCCTGTGCCTTTAAATGTTGTTTCTGATTGTGAACTTGTGGTGTCTGTTTGTGCCTGTTGTGTAGAACTCACCCCTCGAAGTGGACGATGAGGGCTTTGTCATTCGTGCAGACGTCAAACAGAATGATATCCTTCAGAATGAGTCCTCGGGATTGGATATATATGTGTGTATGTGTGTGAGTAAGAAATAGACCATATGTTCATGAAAATATATAGTTCATAGTGTCAATTATCTGTGACTGTTCCAACGCAACTATAAAATGCAATTAACATCATGAAAACAAAACATGCACAAAGTGTGAATACTTTTTTTTTTATAGGTGACAAGTTTGATGCAGAAACTTATTTCACAAACACTGTTCATTTAGGTTTGCTCTTTAATTTCAGGGTTTTTTTTAATATGTATGTGTGTGTGTTGAATAGTATTGCACCAATATATTGGTTGCCAATATTTATCAGCTGATATTGGATTAATTTAAAGGTGCAGTAGGTGATCTGCCTAAATGCTAACCATTTAGCATAATATCGTTGAAAACACATTCCCTCCCCTGTCGTCCAAAGCCACGCCTCCTGGAATCATGAACGCGCACATTAAAGATGACAGAGACCGACTAGAATAGATCATGTCATTCACCAGTTAGAAAACTTTATACTGTAGTTCTTTATAATACTACAGTTCCGAATGAAAAACTGTATTATATCTAGCACGTTTTCAGTTGTGTAGCAAGCAAAACTTGTCATAATGTGCAATATTTCATGCATGTAAGGATCGCTGGTCTCACTATCTCACACACTTTGTCCTAAAGCAACTACTGTATGCTTAGTTGTTGGCCAGCGGGGTGCAGGAATTACCCTTATTACTAAGCCATACTTACATGCTATTCCAGACCGAATATTCAAAGTAGCATGGTAAACAATATAGGCAGCACGGGATCACAGGTTGTCATTGTTCAAAAATGAACCAATGTGATTATAAAATCAACTTCACCTCACAAAAGCAGGCTAGGCGGAATAGCACTATTTATTTGTGTTTCGTTGTTAAACTAATTAAAAATCTACTGTAAGAGGTCCCTTATGAAATTGAAAATAGTCACATCAATCTTTCACAGGAAGATTTCAGTGGCTGAACAACACTTCTGTGCATATAACCCATTCGTAAAACAACAAAATCTACATGAGCTTTGCGTGACTAAAATACTATTAAAACAGAACATTACCTGTCTAAAAGAAATACTTCAGCCATGGGGTCATCCTTCCTCCAGCGTGCAAAAACTCCAATAATGATTCAGGATTTTAAAAAGTTTTGATTCAGCATTTGTTTTTACCACTGTCACTCTGTCTCTCATGTGCACATGTCATGCACGTGCAAATGGCGGATCTGCGTGAATGGCTGCCCAGATGTACAAATCTACGTTTGTTGACAGACAGTTTGGGCCACTTATCAAAATTATGGGAATTTTCGACCTAACAAATTTTAATTGGATGAACATTTTTTAGTCCTATGCCTTACCCATAATATAAAAATGCATATAAATATATTTAGATTGTTTACTTTAATCATTACTATTGGAATGTGAAGAGACTTTTAACCAGCACAACAAAACATGTTTCTGAAGACAATCACCTACTGCACCTTTAAAGCTATTGGCATATCAGCAATAATAGGAAAAAGGCCAATATTGGTGGTTTTCAGACCAAAGCCAATAAATGCTTGCAAAAAACTAAAAATGTCAGATGTGATTTGGGTACGTGGCTGGTGTGTGCACCATGCTCAAGTGCTGACACAAAACCATTTGCTAGTTTGGGCTAAAACACCGGATAATTAAAAAAACCCAACTGCACTTTAGTGAGTCAATACAAATAGCAACAGCATGGTTTCATTTGTTAAGTTTATTATATGTTCTATAATATGTCAAATAAATGTAACATTGTTAAAAGAAATACTGCATAGCAAATATCACCTTTAATAATTGCCATATTGTCAAATTTAAACTGTGTACCTCTTAACATATTGCACAATTTAATGTTGAAAGTATCCAATCTTTGTTTTGGAAAATGTATTTACATAAAAAAAAGTGTTATTGTATAGAGCAGAGGTGGCCAAAGTAGGGCCTGCAGGCCAAAGGCAACTAAAATTAAATGTTTAATTTAAATATTGTAAATGAATCAGACTTTCAAAATGTAAATAGTGTCACTTGACAGATGCACAAGATATCGGCAAGCAAATCAAGGCAAAGGCAGGAGCAGCTCCACTAGTGTATTCGGCACCGAACTCCATTGTGTTATAAATGGGATTGTTGATATTTTTACTATAATAAGTTCATTATAAAACGGTAAAAATGATACTGCATCATTATTAATGTTTTAAAGCAGTGTTTTCTAGTTATTTTTAAATAATACACAAAAAAATAGAAATTACCCATTTCAAATGTAATTTAATATAGTTTGGTATCTTTAACTTCGGCCAACAGCCCTGAATCAAGTTTGGTTTTTGACCCTTGATAAAAAAAAGTTTGGGCACCTCTGGTGTAGAGGATTAAAAGTTAGTTTATAGTACTTTATGCTATATCAGAATTGGCTGAAAGTTTTTTTGTAGAAATATATATTGGCCATTAAAAATCCTATCAGTGTATCCCTAGATATGTGTGCAATTGTAAGAAGCAATTCAAATAGAACAGCATTACTAATTTAGTAGCTTATTTGTACATTATATCTAAAATGTTAGAACAATTTATTATAAAATTGAACTTCTACATCTGACTGTTTATGGAGAGTCACTTGATCGGTTTTCCTAATTTACTTATGCTGAGTTCAGACTGCACTATATTCAAAAGAGTCGTGCCACAGATGTTTTCACACTGCATGACTGTCTGGGCTAGCGTTTCATCGCTGTTGTGTTTACACTGCAAGATGGATTTGCGACAGAGATTTTCACACTGCATGACTTTAAAATAGGAAGAATCACCGACAACTTAGTCTCGGACCACAAACTACGTCACACAACCTAACGCATGCGAGAAGTGACATGTAAACAACACGGGTCACGTAGTTTATCTTTTGTTATTAATTACATAATGTGAAAGAAGCCTTTATTGGGCTAGAAATTTACTAAATGTACAAATTTCCACTAGTTTTCCTCCATTTCTTTGGTCCAAATAGACTGAAAATAACTTCGCTTTTAAGTTCTCCCCTAACCTCCCGCTGGCCTGCAGATACCCATACTTGTTGATGCTGCTCTCTCATTGGCTGTAGGTAATTGTCGATGTTATTTTCAATCAGAACACATTTCACACGGCATGACTTTAATCGCAGACAGCTCCAGATATTTAGCATGCCAAAAATCTGATGGGTGTCAGCGACTCATCTGCGATTCTCTCAGGTCGCGTCTTTGAGAGTTGTGATAGTAATAGTGTGATTGTTACTCATGTGAACGAGCACCGTTTTGTTTTAGTCATGCAGTTTGAACTCAGGATTGTTTGATTCTCAATGTGGATTTTTGAGTATATTTAAAGGCTGGAAATTCAGCACTACAACAAATAGTTTTGTAAAAACTGATTTTCAATCGCATAAATATATACTGATCTATAAGCTTTTTGAAAATATTTTTGTATCTGCCCTCCTTTTTACACATTGTCAAAGGTATTACACACACACAAAGGATGTTATTTTCAGGAATGTGGTTCAGTAAAGCAGGATGTGAAACAAAGACTCTTACATTGTCTGATAATAAACAGTGATGGATATACAGCCCAGTGCATAATTTCTATCTGTCTGATGAAGATGTCACTCATAAGCTCCTGAGAAATTAACATCATCATGAGTAGTGTTTAAGCATATGACACTCAGTAAGGTCTCTAAATATGATGTCTCTTTCTACACTTAGTTTGTAGACTATTCAGAACAGCTGTGTTTGTGTGAATGTTTACACCCATGTCTATTAGTGTCTGAGCCAGTGTTTTCTGGTGTTCACCTGTCCCTCTTTGTATCTGTGTATGAGTGCATGTGTGTGTCTTGATTTGCTCCTTAACGCCGTTGCTCTCTACGTTGTGCTGCTGAGGACAAGGAGGAAAACTTTTACTCCAGTGACTCGGATTTTGATGATGAAGGAACCAAGAAGTTTCACATCCAGATCCGCCCGGTCGCCAGCAGTAACCGCAGCAACTCAGCAGCCAATGAGCAGGAGCTGAAGGCCACAGTGGGGGCGTTGACTCTCCCCCCAAACAGAGCGGTGAGAGATTTTACAGCTAAAATCAAGACTGATGCGAATCATTTATTCATTTTTACAGAAATGTTTGTAAATTACTGTACATACAGTCAAACAAACAACTATGTAAGTTTAGAAAATGCCAGATTATAGCTTATAGATAGAAGACTACAGTATTTAATAGATTACAATCAACCAAGAATAATTTGGACAACTGTTAGTTTGACAATATTACAGAACTATCAATACTTTGTTGGACCTCAATAATAGCCTGTATAGTCTCCTGCTAATGCTGTCAGCCAGGCTCATGCAAACCTGAAAGTATTTCAGCAGGTTCCTCACTTACTGTTGTTTTTTAGTCCACTGCATGAAGGATTTTTGGGTATAATACTGTGTCACAGTTTACCTTATTTTACTATCTTTTCTTGAACAATAGTTTGATAATGTGATGATTATTAATTACATTAAAAGTATTTCGAAAGAAAATGTCATTTTTGTGTTAAATACAAAAAGCATAAACACTACACTACCTGACAAAAGTCTTGTCCCCTATCCAAGTTTTAGGAACAACAAATAATAACTTCACTTCTAGTTGATCATTTGGTATCAGAAGTGGCTTTTATGAAAGGCAAAGGCCTCTAGATTATGCTTATTTTAGCAAAATAAAATATGATCACGCCTTGATTTCTAATTATTTAATTAGGACAGTAAGGTCTGACTTTGCTTAGACAAAAGTCTTAACAGAAATAATGTACAGTATAGAATATAAAGTCATGGTGCAGTGGAAAAAGAATTAATATTGTGTATGACTCCATGAGCCTGGAGGACTGCTGATAAAGTCATCTGGAATGGCAAAGAAAGTGTTCTTGCAGGACTCCCAGAGTTCATCAAGATTCTTTGGATTCATCTTCAATGCCCCCTCCATCTTACCCCAGACATGCTCAATAATGTTCATGCCTGGTGACTAGGCTGGCCAATCCTGGAGCACCTTGACCTTCTTTGCTTTCAGGAACTTTGATGTGGAGGCTGAAGTATGAGAAGGAGCACTATTCTGCTGAAGAATTTACCCTCTCCTGTGGTTTTTAATGTAATGGGCAGCACAAATGTCTTGATACCTCAGGCTGTTAATGTTGCCATCCACTCTGCAGATCTCTCTCATGCCCCCATACTGAATGTAACCCCAAATTATGATTTTTCCTTCACCAACCTTGAAACTAGAAGTCAAGTTATTATTTGTTGCTCTTACAATTGGGATCGACGACAGGAGTTTTGTCAGGTAGTGTACATAAAAAGTACCTTTAAAAACAAATATTTTATTTCAGCAGAGTTTATTACACAAAAGCCTGTTGGCTACAGTTACCTTTTTTTTAAGAAATTGCTTCAAAATTGCTATTTAAATCTTCTTACAGGTCATTTATAATGTAAATTACATTTATTCAAACATTGATTTAAAACCGATTTATAAAATGCAGAAACTACACTTTATATAGAATTAAATTGAATTAAATAATTGGTTCGATTGATTCGCTCAAAATGCAGAATCACTGAGAAAGAAAATGTATTGTTTACCCTTCTGCTGTGGCTTTATACACAATATTATCACAAAAATGACAAAAACAGATAACATTGTGTCTAAAAGCCAGTTAGCATGTGTGGAGTTTGCATGTTCTTCCCATGTTCGCATGGGTTTCCTCCAGGTGCTCAATTTTTCCCAGCAAACCAAAGGCATGCGCTATAGGTGAATTGGGTAAACAAAATTGGTCTTTGCGTATGAGTGTGTGTGAATGTGAGAGTCTATGGGTGTTTTCCCGTACTGGGTTGCAGCTGGAAGGACATCTGCTGCGTAAAACATGTGCCGGAATAGTTGGTGGTTCATTCTGCTCTGATAAATAAGAGACTAAGCTGAAGAAAAATTAATGAATATTGCACTTGTTGTTTGTGTTATATTTCTTATTATATCATATGATAGAAATATGAAACAAAAGCTGATATGGAGCAAGCTGGTTAAGACTACATGTGGATTGAGTTCGTTGTCGAATAATACTCTCATTGTCTCTGTAATCTCTCATTTTGGTTTCAGAATAAAAGAATCATTTTATATGCCATTCAATGTGTTTTTCACAAGAAAAGGCAAACAAACCACTCTAATGTGATTCACTGGCTTACTCTCTTAGTCAGAGTGCACATGATGTTTCTTGCTCCTCTGTAAACAAAGACATGTTTACTAAGTACCAGGCTCCTAAAATGAGCTCTTTTGAGGAAAAACAGATCACTGTGCTTGTCAGCGGTTGTGATCTTTAGTTTGATAAGAACTTAAAATCTCTGTTGTGTTTTATGTCTAGTTAGTTCAGAAAACCTTTAATTGAACAGCATTTAAAAACAAAATTAAAGCAGAATGAAGCCATAGACCATTTTGATTGAATTTTATTTATTTATTTATTTCATTTTATTTATTTATTTTGTTAGAAAATGTATGAATTTTCTATTTACATGACTGTTTTTTTTTAAATGTTTTTAATATATTTTTTATTATATTTTATGCATTTTGGTCAGTCATTTACACAACTATATTTTATAGGCATAAAAAGGGTTTCAAGGGCAGGTTCTTAAAAATGGCACTGTTATTTTATTTTTTGTAACTTACAAAAGCAGAATTTGTGAAAGTAGTTATGTCACATGCATGCATATTACATGTTCAGTCTATAATCACACACATGCACTTAACAACTAAACCTTCAGTGGTGATGAATAGTGTTTAATAGGGTATACAGTATGCACAGCTAGTGTTTCTTCCCATACCGATAAACTTCCGGTGAATGGTTAATGTGACTTTTTTTCAATTTTATACGGTTCCTTTTACAGCATCGATGTTGTAATATATTTAAAATATAATCAGTTTAATAGACTTTTAATAAGCCTTTTACATGCATGCGCCGTCAGGATCAGCAGGATAGCACAGAAACTCCATTGAAAATACTGGGGTAAAATAAAGGTTCATCTTCTTGCACATTCTGAGACCCGCTTTATATTGGATATCAATCAGGCAGTGAAGATCATTGATTTTTAGAGATGCAGACCTTAAACGTGGTGATTTTGTAACAGCATACAGTTCACCAGAAGCGTTTGACACAGGTTACTGAAAAATTAAAAGTTATTCTGCATATACCCTATTACAAAGTGACATTGCCAACTACGTGCATGTCATGTATAATAGAGTGCTTGTAGTGCTTTTAGTACTTTTGACAACATTGTCATCAATACAGTATTACCTCTTATTTTTAAAGTGTCATTACAAATATGATGCATGACTTTAACACAAACCTCTCTTTGTTTGATTCATCTTATCCTGTAGGTGTCAGTAAAGAAGCAGCTCTCACGTGAGTTCACTTTTATTCCTCTCTATGACCATATTCTGTATGCATATTAGTGTAGCTCGTTTTCATGCATATATTCTCCTGAAACAGGAAACTCGAGTTCAGCAGGTCGATCTGAAGGGGAAGGGGAAAGTGTTCCCCAGAGAGGTCAGTCACACGCCGCAGACGCTCATTTCTGCACTCCTACAGCTAGAGTTACACCATAAAGCATCAATTTTTCAGTACTCACGCATTGTTCCTGTGAGTAAGCGGTCTCCAATGGCCACTGTCTCCCACCTCCTCCTCTGTCCACATTAATAGATGTCATTATCCCACAACACACAGCTCCGACTGACACCTTAATCACAGCAATCTGCCATCCAGCTGACCTGGGATCAGTATCATAACTGCTCTGTCATTATTCCCTTAAATTGACAGACTGATCTCAGGTCCGCGGAATTGCTGTAATTACAGCCTCAGAATTGGTTCTATTTTTGTATCGTGGGTTTTTGACAGTAATAGCAAAAGTGGAAGTGTGTGCATGTGTGTGTGTGTGTGTGTGTGTATATGCTGTTTTTGGAGAAAGAGGTTTTAGGCTGTGTTCCTCCCTCACTGGCTATTACTCAAAACTGCTTAATTGCAGAGATTAGTCACATAGAGGAATGGTACTATTTTGAAAGTATGTGGTTTGAATTTATCCAATAATATTGTACTGTATGTGATGTGCATTATGTATTATGGATGTGGTGTGGTGTAATGATTAAAGATCTGAGAAAAATCTTGGCAGTTGCTGCAGAAAGACATGATTGATGAATTTGTGTCATTGTGGCCTTGAGAAAAGCACTTAACCTAATATTTCATCAGGATGTTTCTCCATTTCTCTCTAATATTGCTGCCTGTAGTAAATATGCAAGACAGTTTGGGTAAAAGCAACTGCTTTACTTCAGCATTTAGATCATGTTTTGTCGTACAGATGGAGAACAGGAAGGTTTGCGCAGATCCACGTCCAGTCCAGATCACAGCAGGTACAGATAGATTCCCATTTGCATAATTTCTGAACATTTTCCCATGCAGATTTGTTTAAATGCAGTGATGTTTTTGTGGAACTACAGTAAATGCATCTTCCTGCCATAAACTCACACCACTAGCTGAGCCAGAAGTTATATTATTTAGACAAATTGTACAAAAAATGCAGTTAAATGAATACTAAAATATATTTAAAAAATTATATTAATGTTTATATTCAAATTATAAAGCAAATAACATTTTATATGAATTGAATTAAGATTAAAAATTATTTAATTTAGATATAGTCACATTTTACATTAACGTTTTGTTAGATAAAAAAGGTCTTAAAAGGTATTGAATTTCACTCTCTGATTCCTGTATATACTCTGTACTAGTGCATAATGAACATCCAAATTCATGCTTGTTAACTCTAGTTAATGCACTGAGTTAACATGAACTAATGATGAACAACTGTATTTTCATTAACATGAACAAATACTGTAATAAATGTATTGTTCATTGTTTGTTCATGTTAGCAGAGGCATGATTAACTAACATTATCTAATACAACCTTATTGTAAAGTGTTACCTAGTTTTCTTATATAAAGATATACTATTTCTTAATTCTAACTTCATCCATTTAGTTTCTTTCCTGTCCTCTGCAGGTTGAGTTCTACAGCATCGGGTTCAGACGCTCTGTTTGGACCTCCTTTGGAATCTGCTTTTAAATCGCACAGTTTTTCTGGCAGAGAGCAGCTCCAGAACACCTTTGCAGCTTCTGAATGTAAATCTCTAACACACACCATCCTCCGCCTCATTACTGTGATAGATGAGAATCGACTGGACAAACTATTCTCTTATAGCGTTTTAGAAAGCGCAGAATTAAAAGCTTTCAACTCCCCTAATGTGTGCCAAAGTGTGCAGTTCCATATTCTAGGAATTAATTGACTCGCTTTATCAGACCTGCTTGTGTAGGCATTAAAGCATGAATTTTTCAATTACTGACAAAAGTGGAACGGGAATAATTTTTCTGCTCTCAGCCTTTTTCTCATTGTATCTGTTGCATTTTAACTCCTTCCCTGCCATTAATAGAATTTCATGTTGTTTATGGCATTGCTTCCCTGAAAGGCAGGGGGCACTATTGCACTATTGTGAAATATCACAGAAACTCCACATCCAAGTGAAAACAAAGCGGAAATGAGTGTTAGGACCTGTCCCAAATGGCACATTTCAGGTGCACTTAAAGTCTTGTGGTCTTACAATGGCTGTCACATGTGTTAAGTCTGAAAGGCTTTATGTTTGGTTTCCCAATCATCATATCGTTGTGTAACAGCATGTACAGTGGGTGACACTTAAAATAGAACATTACCGCTGTGAGTGGTAATGCTGCCACTGAAGGATTAAGAACGTATTTTTAGGTATAACTGCAGTTTCTGACTATGCCGCCAGGGGGCACAAAGGGACGAGATGCAAACAGACAAAAATATACAGTAGCTGTAAATACCCTGCTACTTGTAAATAAAGATGAAATAATGAAACAAAGCATTATAATTCCTTCATTAATCTTTAAAAACTTGTTAACAAGCTTTATTATCATTGTATCAAATGAGGATTTATTTTGGAAAGTAAAATTAAAGAAATAAAAGACAACTAAAATGAAAGTACAAACATACAGTATATACAAATAAGTAGACCTAAATAAATAAATAAATAAAGCAGTGATTTAGCCTAAATATAGAGAGATGTACAGTGTTTGTTATTTTAAAGGGATAGGACTAAGGCCCAGCATAAGTTTAGATCCAGCGGGAGATCCGTGATGAATAGAACGACGTGCACAGCTCTCATGTGGGTGTGTGCTCAAAGCACGCTGCAGTGCATGCTAGAGAGTGTGTGTGTGTGGTCACGTGATGTGAGTTTTCACCATTTTAATGTAGACGGAGAGCTGTTCAGAAACGCTAGTGTGGACGCGGATCGTTTTCATTCTAAAACGCCGTTTTAAAACTAAAACGTACTAGTGTAAGCGGGGCCTAAGACAGTCAATAAATAGGACTAAGACAGTCAATAAATAAGCTCATTTATGTTTTCATTTACAGTTTTCATTTACATTTTCGGTTGTTTATTATCTCATTTTATGTCTCAATTGTTGTACATAAATAATAAATGAATAATTAAATAGGCCTAAATAATTATTTATTTAAAGACATTGCCAGCGAAACATGGAGAAACGGTCCGACGCATAGTCTAAAGAGCTCTTAAGTTGAATGATACTTCATCAAAAGCATAAAAATAATTTGACCTACCTCAAGCAGATCACTAAAATTATAATAAAAATAATTTTTACGCAGGACGCAAATCAAGTCTTGCAAGTTTATTTTAATAATATAGTTTCAGTTCAGTTTTCAAATAAAACCTAAAGATTAAATGTTGATTCCACAAAGACAGAGAGAGACTCTGTAAGCTTTGAGAGCATTGATAAACTAAAACAATATTCAAACTATTATATTTTTGTAATCATTCTGAATCTGATTCAAAAGTAAGCTTTGATGGAAAAAAATATTTTTTTATAATTCTTTCTTTCTTAATCTGTCTTCATGTCTGACAGACGCAGCATTCTCTTCAGATTCATCCTCTCCTGAGAATGTGGAGGATTCTGGACTGGATTCACCTTCTCATCAGCCCCTTGGAGTTTCCCCAAAGCCCACGGGATGGGCAGCCTGGCCGTCCAGTCAATCCCAATCTAAAGACTCAATAAATTTGAGCCGATCCTCAGACCCGTTCCTCGCCGCATTCCGCGACCCTTCGCCCGGTCGCTCTCCCCTTCCCCAGGACGACTCCACCAACGTCTGGCCCTCCAATCTACGTTCTCCCCGTGCTCCACCTGACGTCGAGCCCACCACTTTCAGCTTCCCAGCCTTCTCCCACAGCATAGCATCTTCAGAACTGGAGCCTTCTGTCTGGAGCTGTAAACACATTCCTCCAGAAGACCTTTTTCTAGCTGCTTTTGAACGCTCCGCCCCCAAGGACAACCTGCCTCCAACTGATGCCTGGGCTCCGCCTCCACCTCGGCCCAACAGGGAAGCCAGAACCGATCCCTTTTCTGTTCCTCTGAATGACACTAAAACCCTTCCTCCTCCATCCTCTTCGCGCAAGGAGCGGGACAGGAAAAGAGATCGTAGCGTCCCTCCTCCCGAGTCCCCGGATGATCCTTTCGCTATTACTATGATTGGAAGTCCAACACACCAATCAATGCAGGCAGCAGCACAAGGCAGAGGTGGGAGTAATAGGCCCACGCCCAGTCCTAACCCCGCCCCTAGTTCTCATTCGAAGAAAGAGCTTGTGCACTGGAACTCTGTTCACAACCCCTTCAGTGAGGGCACTACCAATAACACTGTCACACAAGAGTCGACCAGAAAACAGAGATCTTTTAATGACGAGCCTCGCAGGAATGGACCACCACTCACACGGCATTCTGGGCCACAGGAGGACCTCTGCTTCTCTACAGACAAAGACCAGAACTTCCTGGATATTAACACACCACCAGGTATCACTGATACATGTTGATTTAATGGCCGATCTGGATATCATTTAGAGAACAGAGTGGATGAATGATATAAGGGAAAGACCATATAGCTAAATCATGAAACATAATTATAAAGCTTTTCCCCTATAATGATATTGATATATATCACATTTAGCATAATTTCTATGTTAATAGCTTTTAAGGCAAGGCAAGTTTATTTTTATAGCACATTTCATACACAGTGGCAATTTAGGGTCCTCTGTTTGTTTTTCAGCAAAGCATTCTTAAAATTTGGCACATAACTCATCCTGCATTGTTTGTTGTAGACCCATAAATGAGATTTGGAATTATGTGACTTATTAAGGAGCAGTGTGCTATGACTTTTATTCATTCATTTGTTTTCTTTTCGGCTTAGTCCCTTTATTAATTTGGGGTCGCCACAGTGGAATTAAACCACCAACTTATGCAGCATATGTTTTACGCAGCAGATGCCCTTCCAGCCGCAACCCATCACTGGAAAACATCCACACACACCCATTCACACACATACTGTACACTACATGCAATTTAGCCTACCCAATTCACCTATACCACATGTCTTTGGACTGTGGGGGAAACTGAAGCACCCGGAGGAAACCCACACGAACACTGGGAGAACATGCAATCTCCACACAGAAACGCCAACTGACCCCGCTGGGGCTATGACTTTTAGTTTAGTTAAGTTAATTTTTTTATTTAGCATATTTAATTACCACACTAAGTTCACCAAAGTGCTGTACTGGAAAACTGAATTAAACAATAGCAATAAAACAAACAATAAACGCAAACACAATATGGAACACAACACTAAAACATGCAAATAATAAAACTGTATACAATAGTTACTCCAGCCCATAGGCCTTTGAAGAAGATATGTCTTAAGTAAAGATTTAAAAGCCTGAAGGTAAGTGGCTGATCTCATCCCAGCAGGCACAGGACATCCATATGATGTCAAATTGACATCGTACCACAAAATCGTGGGATATTGTATTTTGGTTGGAAATGAAAATTGGGTTGACGTCAGAACCCAACGTCAGGCTGACATCAGTGTCCAACGTCGGACAGATGTTGCATTTTGGTCACTTTCCAACGCAACCTAAAAACAGCCAAATATTAACGTCTCATGATGTTACAGCTTAACATTGTGCAGATGTTACCACTATGACGTCTATCAGACGTTGGATTTTGATTGTCATGCCTGAAGAATAAATGTCAGTATTTGATGTTAATTGACTTGAGATGTTGGCTCGACGTTGAATTTTGATCACTTGATAAACAATGCAACCTAAAAACAACCAAATATCAACCACGTTGACTTTTGGTCACCCCACATCACGACCTAAATCTTACCTAATATTAACATCTTATGACATTGTGTGTCTGCTGGGATGTTAAAAGGCAAATTATTCAATAAAAGAGGTGCTCCAACTGAGAATGCCTGATTTCCCTTAAGTTGTAAACGTGTTGTAGGTACAGGCTATAACATGTTTTTTTTGATGACCTTAAAGACCTGTTGGTCGAGTGATGGGAGAGAAGGTCTGATAAATAGCTTGGTGCCAAGCCTGTCAGGGACCTTTAAACAAACAATAAAATTTGAACAGTTATTTTATATTCAACAGGGAGCCAGCGCAGACCAGCCTGAACAGGAGTGATACTTTCCCTCTTACCTTTTTTAAAAGTATGGCCGCAGATTTTTGGACTGAGTCGAGATAGACAGGACTGAGTGACCCCTAAATAAAGTGAATGAGAGTAATCCTGTGTAGATGAGATAAATGCAGGATAATAGTTTTAACGTCCCTAAATGAAAAACAAAGATGTAATAGCTGGAATAATGCTGACTTGACAACAGAGTTCATGTGTTTGCCGGGTCTTTTCACACTCAAACAATCGTCTAATGGCTGGATAGATGTATTCGCATCAGACTTAACAGGAAGATAAAACTGAATGTCATCTGCATAACAATAATACAAAAACCATTCATTTTCATTTCAGCTTAGTCCCTTTATTAATCCGTGGTCGCCACAGTGGAACGAACCGCCAAATTATCCAGCACATGTTTTACACAGCGCATGCCCTTCCAGCTGCAACTCATCACTGGGAAACATCCATACACACTTATTCACACACATACACTACGGACCATTTAGCTGACCCAATTAACCTATAGCACGTCTTTGGACTTGTGAGGGAAACCGGAGCACCTGGAGGAAACCCACCCCAACACGGGGAGAACATTTTGCTGTGAACCTTCTTGCTGTGAGGCGACGGTGCTACCCACTGCGCCAACTTGCCGCCCATACAAATTCAATGCTTACAGTTGAAATTTAGGACATATCAATAAGTTTTGTAAACAATCCAGTGAGAGCAGTAGAATTATTCATAAAATTTGTTTTTACGAAATATGCGAATGTCAAGATTTTTTTGTGAAATTCTATAAGTGGCCTTCACAATACTGCCAAATGGTTTTAGAAGTCATGTATGGCATAAATCAGTTAAATAGCTGCTTTTTCACATTTATTGTTATAGCTAGAACTTTATTTAAAATGATACAATGCATTCAGAATACCAGAACAGTTTTGTTCAATGTAACACAGTCATATGATTTTGGAATTGTATGAGTAAATATACTGACAGAGTTTTTTCTTTTCTCTCTCTCTCTCTCTCTCTCTTTCAGTCTCGCAGCATGGTTTCAGGCAAGACAGCTCTGAGCGTCTGGCTTTGGCTCCTCCGCGGTCGGTTCGGTCCAAGCGCTCCTCAGGCAGGCTAAGCGGCTGCGAGCGGGTAAATGTCCCACAGACCTCATTACATTTATCCAACCAGCACACGCATGCTTCCTTAAAACCACATAAACAAAAGCTTTAATCGCGCTCTGTTGCTGCCCTTTGCTTTTTCCTCAATCATTTCATGAGAGTTGGTGGTTTCTGTCATGTGGTTCTTCAGTTTGCTTCACTGACTTCAGCTCTAAATTAACAGCAATTCAACCTTTTAATTGCTTTTTTACTGGGCGGTAACAACTATTACAAGACAGAAACAAGCCTCTAGAGATTTGTTAAGCCTAAAAATACTAGTTTTTCGTCCACACAGAGTAGAAAGCAGAAAATAAATGGGAAGTTAATAGATAACATTGACTTTTTCTCTTTTTGCAGAAGGTTACCTTGTTTAATTTCACAGTGTGTCTATTATTTTATCATTCATAAGTTGGATATTTGTCTAATGTGGTGTAGACTTAGGACTGTATTTAGAAGTAGAACTCTATTCACTTGCCTGCTTTTCATCTATTCACTTAAATAGTCCTGAGTAAATTTTATAATTTTTTATATTCCATGTAGATTACCAATTATTTATGGAAGCCCATTCCCACCAATGAAAAAACAACTATAAAGTCGCAATTCAAAGTTATAAAGTCAGAATTCTGAGTTATAAAGTGAGAATTCTGAGTTGTATGTGCACGCGTCTTAAACACTCCATTTATGGTCAGTCGCCATAACAGGAAACTCAGGATATAACTGAGAATTGCGACTTTAAAACTCAGAATTGCGACTTTAGAACTCGGAATTGTGACTTTATAACAGAATTTCAACTTTAAAACTCGGATTTCTGACTTTATAACTCGGAATTGTGACTGTATAACTCGGAATTGCGACTTTAGATCTCGAAGTTGCAACATTGTAACTCAGAATTCTGACTTTATAACTCAGAATTGCGACTTTATAACTCAGAATTCTGACTTTAAAACTCGGAATTCTAACTTTAAAACTTGGAATTCTGACTTTATAACTCGGAATTGTGACTTTATAATGGAGTTGCGACTTTAGAACTTGGAATTGCAACTTTAGAACTCAGAATTGCGACTTTATAATTTTTTTTTATTTCATGAAACCATTTATTTTTTATTTTTCAGTGGCGGGAACGGGCTTACATAATTAATGAAGTCATCAAAAAATATTCAAACATTTAAATGATTAAAAAAATGCCCATTGTATAGTGTATATAATATATTAATATATAATTGTAGTGTGGAATTTCACACTAAAGAAATAAATATTGCATGTAGTCTCCTAATCAGTTACATGTGTAGTCAGAAAAAATACAATTATTAGCAAGATAAAACATAATTAAACATTGTGTTGTATAAAGTATGATAACAGCTCCAGTTGCTTTTCTCTTCAAAAATAAATATTCCATGTAGTTTCCTAATCAATGTGAGATAAGAACAATCGTGTGCATAATTTCAAAAAAGGTCAAATTGCAAATAACCTACCATCATATTTTAGTACATGGGTTCACACTGTACTATATTTCAGGAAGTAGCAGAGATGTCAGTGTTTGTGTGTTTTGTTGTCTTTGTGTGGCATCTCAGTCCAGGTCTCTGTGCTCGTCTCCTCTGCCGGACCCCAGTCCTCCTCTCACCTCCTCCTCCTCCTCCAGCCCCAGTGATTGGGGGGTGCAGAACCGCGTCCCCAGTCCAGCTCGAGGTGACCGAGACCCCACACTAAATCATACATTAGCCTTAACGCCTCTGCTGGAAGATCAGCATGACAAACTAATGTCCTTAGATTGTCCTTAGGGATTTGGTTTCCCTCATTTTAAAAAAAGCCCACAGGCATCAATTTAAAATATATAAGAGCATCTTCACAGCACTATGTGGTTTTGAGTTGCTAATCTATTTATTTTGCCTCTTCCGATCCCACAAAATCTCAGGACTGACAGCGGCAGATTAAGTTTTCAAGTCAAATGAGAGCCTGGGTTTGTTTTATATCTTAAATAGATAGTCTATGTTTTACTTACCTTTTTTTTTGGACATTACTGACGTATTTTGTGGAATATAAGAATATAATATATAGACTGGGAGATAGATTGTACAAGACTGAAGACTGGTGTAATCCATTAAATGCAGCCTCGTAGAACAGAAGAATCTAAAAGAAAATTGTGATGCTCCCACATGCGTTTTAAACAGCAATAGAGTTGTTTTTCTCCAGCAAATCTGGTGCTCATTATGTTGAACTGTGCCCCAGCAGGTCTGTCTCGAGGACCCAGTCCTATTTCTCTGAGTGCTCAGGAGTCTTGGCCTGTAGCCGCTGCCATTACAGAATACATCAATGCCTACTTCAGAGGAGGAGAACACAACCGGTTCGTCTGAGCATCTTCACCCTTCCATCGTCCCCCTGTTCATCACTGATCTCCTTTTGTGTTTGTGTTTGTTTCAGGTGTCTGGTCAAGATCACCGGTGACCTCACCATGTCCTTTCCTGCTGGCATCACCCGCATCTTCACCGCCAACCCCAATGCACCCGTGTTAAGCTTCAGACTGGTGAACATCTCTCGAGTCGACCACTTCTTACCCAACCAGAAGCTACTCTACAGGTCCAGTATAATGCACTGGCACATTGCGTTTACACTGGTGTGTTTACATTTTAAAAATAGTATGTGATTACGAATGCATCTTATGTCTACACCATCTGAAAATGGTGTTTTCATCTAAAAACCCTTAATTTATCTAAAGCATTGCAAACCTTGACATCGCAGCCTGCAGTCAGACATGCTTAGCAAAAACTCACCAGTTTAAAAGGGTCACTTGTTCACATTTAAATGATTTGCTGCCAACTTAATTGCAACTTTTTTTCACTCTAAATGCAATTTAATACTGTTTTTATGACAATCTTTATTATAATTAGTTTTATTGAATAATTGTGTATAGGCTGCAATTTTGTACTATAGTTTTATAACATCTGGGATGCATTTTTGGCCATGTAATGTAGATGGAGATTTTCTGAAATGTTGTTTAATGATCACTAGACTAATCATCATTTTAAAACACCATCTTAATACAAAAACACACTGGTGTAAACGTAGCCAAAATCCAAGTTGTTTCTTGGTCTAGTAGAGGCTGTGTGGTGGACAGTTTCTGCTGTTTTTGTCTGCAGTGACCCGTCACAGAGTGATCCGGACACTAAGGATTTCTGGTTCAACATGCAGGCTTTAACGCTTCACCTGCAGAGAGAAGCAGAGCTCAACCCACAGGCCTCGTATTACAACGTGGCTTTGCTCAAATACCAGGTCAGTCAACACAAAGCCAGCAAACACTAGCAGCTGATACTGTCATCATCGGTGCAAGTTAAGCTCAGTCTTTGTCAATTCAGTTTCACTCCTCAACCTTGAAACTAATCTGTAACGGGCTGAAATGTTTGCTGATGTTTCATTTGTTGTGTTATTCCACCATATTTCTTCCTTAACTTCCTAAACAGAAATCTTGTTGTGCTCAGATGCTCAACCCAGAGAGTGGTCTCTTAATTTTATTTCCAGTATATATTATAATTCAAATTTTCTGAGTGCTAGATCAGCATATAAAAACTGGTGCAAAAATGCTGAAAATTCTGCTTTAGTTCAAGCATCAAAAGAGTAACAATATGTTGCAGCTTATTCTTTAGACATTAGAATGTGTGCTATTTTATTTTATTTATTTCCTGAGCAAAAATAGTTACTATCATACATTTTTACCATGATTAAATATACTAAAACATTATTGAGCGTAACAATGGTCTATATATACACCAAAAAAGTTGATAGTTTTGTCACTATATTTCAAAAATGTCATTTCATAAAAACATTAAGGGCTCTATTTTAATGATCTAGGCGCAAAGTCTAAAGCGCATGGCACAAAAGCATTAAGGGCATGTCCAAATCTACTTCTGCTATTTTAAGGACGGAAAAATACAGTTTGCACCCCGGCGCATGGTCTAACAGGGTTGTGCTTATTCTCTTAATGAGTTATGAGTGTGTTTTAAGCATAACGTGCATTAAACCAGTCAGAGTCTCATCTCACATCCCTTTAAGACGCAGTTGCGCCTCACATTTGCTATTTTCATGGCAGATTTTGTAAGAGGAAAAACTGAACACTTCACTAGCCAGAAAACTGTTAAACGGACCATCTGCAGCGCCAGGATGAAGAATGAGCATCCTCCATTCAGCCTCTTTACTTTACTTTACTTTACTTTTACTCTTTACTTTACTCCTTTACTGTCATGGATAAGAAAACAATGTTTTACGCACTCAACTGAAGACATCCATTAGCCATTAGCCTACATATTTAATTTTGTTTGTGAAGCGCAAAGATTTGTTTCAAAACTATTTCTAAATTCGTTTCTAATTTCCAGCAAACGAATAAATGAACATTAATAATGAAGTGTGGTCAAAAAACCAAAACACATGTTAAATCAAACACACGTCCTGTTCTTATGCTCCATATGGTGATGCATACGTCTCCAAAACCCAACAGGTGGACAAATCTAAACTTGTTTTTATTAAAACAAATATAAATCTGCATATAATAAATAATACTGCTAATAATAACAACATTATAATAAAAAGGATAATTGTCATGAATAAACTGAAAAGCCCCCCAACATGAAGAAGGCATGGAGGTAGTGGTTTTTATATTAATGTAGAAAATCATTTTTGTAAATAAACTTTTGTACCATTTTCTTTTAATCCTTTAATTTTATCCATATGTAAAGATATTTGTGTGTTGCTGTACATCCTGTGTGTATTAAGCAATGTGTAAGCGTTTGGACCTGCATAGGCGCATAACTAACACACTCTGCGCTGGACTTTAGACCTGCTTTCAGTTGGTCACTGGTGTGGTCTATTTCAGTTCCTCAAAATAGCAACGCACCAACAATGCGCCTTAACACTAGTGATGGGTCGTTCTTGAACGATTCATTCATTTTGAACGAATCTTCAATATGACTCGGGAACTACGAGTCCTCTCAGGGAGTGATTCGTTCATCTGCGTGTGTGCACATTTGTGCAGGTATCGTTCATTTTTCGAGTCTTCATCATGTGATGAGTCATTTATCACGGAAAGGCAGAAGCCAATCAAATGTGTTTAGATCCGGAAACAGATTTGATCTGTTCATGTCTCGAGTCCTCTATCCAGTTTGAGTCATTCGTCTTTCTTACTTGACGCTACAGCAGAATTGGGTGTAGAAATTAGTAAATGGCTTCAAATCCTCTTTAGAGACGGGTGCATCATAATTATATATTATATATGTATTATATATTATTATAATAATAATATTATTATTATTATTACTACTATTAACTTTATTATATTATTATTATTATTATCATGTGCACTTCTTATCCTAAACTGTCTAGCTCAGTAATACTTATGTAAAACTACATTTTTGTTGCATCATGGATCATATTTTAGACTTTTTCATAAAATCCTCAAAAAATGTGTAGCTAAAAGCATTTTCTTAGAAATAAAAAAGGTCTGTCCTATTGTCACTGAGTTGTTGTTACTTTTTTTTCTGGTGGATATGTGGTTTTTATTTTTTGTTATTTTAGAAATAATGGACCCATGCTTTTAAAATAGATATATTGTTTGTCTATTCACTGCCTTGCTATCAGAAAACAAACACTAAGCTAGGCTAAATGATAAATTAATCATAGTCTACAATTACAAGTGATTTGCAATTTGTTCATTTTTACCCCATTTATTGTTTAATAATGTTTTTCTATTCAGACTTTATGTACTGGTCTAATATTTGTATAAAAATAGATTGCATTTACATTTACTCATGTAGCAGAAGCTTTTATACTGCGACCAACAAGTAATGACAAAAGAAGCACTTCAAATCATCAGAAAGAAGAAACAGACTCGGCCTATCAAAGGTTCGGGAGCTTGTGTTTTTGAATGCCAACATGCCTTAAGCCAACAAGTAAAGCCACAGAGTGTTGTTTCAAAGCTGATTTAATTCTAATTATTTTAAAGAGCCAAGCGTGTTGTGCACTGCTGTTTTAATATTCGAAAAAACAGTTTGTTAAGCTCATTAGGCTCTGTGGCTTTTGTATTTTTTATTTGAATTTATTTTTCATTTAAATTGCTGTTTCATAAAAAAACTATTCTATTGGACATAGTTGCCCTATTTGATATAAAGCTTTTATGGCACAAACGTGTTATTTAATTTAAAGCTTATTTGTTTTTATTTATTAAAAAGCCTAGCTTGATGTGCACTCTTTAGTTTTTCTTTTGTTTGTTTTTATTCTTGTGATTTTAAAGTAATCTGTTTTGTTCTAAAGCTTTTCTGGTAAAAAATAATAATAAAATAATAAACAACAATTAAACAGTGTTTATGTTTCTAATGGCTACAGCATCATATGTTTCAAAACGCTTCACAAAGACAATTTGATTTATTAAATAACTCCTCTCTTATGCTTTCTTTCACATGTGACAAAAGAACGAATGACTCCAATGAACTAAGTGATTCATTCATTCGCGTATGCGCACGTTGTGTTAGTGCAGGAGAAGATTAGTTCAATTTTCGAGTCCTCTATCGGGTTTGAGAGATTCATTCATCACGTGAAAGACTAAAGCCTAGCCAATCCTATGCATTTAGAGCCGGAAAGAGATTTGATCTGTTCATCTCCCGAGTCCTCAGGTTAAGTCATCTCTCTTTACATGCCGTCACGTGATGAATGAACCAGAAGACTCGAAAGGTGAACTAATCATGGCTCCTTTTGGCTCAGACTGTGTACATTGGTTGAGCTTATATGTGACTGTTAGTGTGACGTGATTAAACCACTGAAATTTGAAGACGTGAAGAGGTGAGCTGAGCAAAGAGGCAAAAAAAAAAAACCCTTCATAGACAAAAGAGCAGGTAAACAATGAATGATTATTTTCTCCTCCTTATAGCATTCTATTTATGACTTGTTTGTAGTGTGATCAACGTTTGGGCTAGTTGTAGATGTGTTTGGAAGCAATTCATAACAGTTTAATAATGGCAAATTGAACGAAATAACGCGAAAAAAGATTCATTCATCTCGATAAACGAGACTCAAAGGTCCGAGTCAGTAAAATGATTCGAACTTCCCATCGCTACTTAACACATCTCCTTTTTAGACCAGAACACACATGAGTCCACAAAGTGGTGCAAATGGATTTGCTATTTAAACAACGTGATGCAAAAAGTGAGAATTAGGGTTGCTCTGGTTTCAAAATAGCAACAAATCACACGAAACGCGTCTTGCGCCTTTTACGCCCGGTGTATAATAAAGCCCTTAAAATCGAATTCAACTTGTGTACGACCGGTTATTGTTTCCTGTATGGTAACAGTAGTTTATAAGCTTGTTTTTGTCAATAAATATGGCACTCTTCATGACGATGGAGCATTATTTGACCCAAATTGACCCACTTTTGCTTTAAAATCCACTCCAGAATGAAGCGTACTTGCTATAACTTTGATTTATATCCTGAATAAATCAGCAATGGTCTAAATAATACTTTATTTGATCAACCAATTCTGTCGGCTGAGCAAAGCTTCTGTTGATCCTCCTTCATATAAAAATGTTGCTTTCATATTTCCAACTTTCATCACAAGCAGTTGAAACACCGATTATAAAAAGTGTGATGATGAACTGATTGTTTTTCTGTCAGGCCTCGTCTCAGGATCCGTCTCGGGCTCCGCTTCTGTTGTCTGCTGAGTGTCAGCGTAGCGGTACGGTCACCCGCGTCTCTCTGGATTATCATTGCTGTCCCGCCACTGCCCCCGCCACACAACTGACCTCAGTACAGGTGCTGCTGCCTCTCGACCACAGCGCCACCGACCTGCAGTGCCAACCACCCGCAGCCTGGTGAGTGTGACAAACCCTGAGCACTCTCAACTGCTGAAACTCCAGAGGGAAATGCACTCAATCTTTGCTTTCGTTGTTTTGTTTTGTGTGTCAGGAACGCAGAGGAGCGCCGACTGCTCTGGAAACTGGCAAACCTCTCACCAACAAACCACAGCAAAGGTTCATCTTCACCTTAAGCTTCTCACACACTTCATGTTATGAGGACGTTTAGGCCCATAATAATCTCTTGCTCGTGTGGTTTCAGAGCGGAGTGGTGTTACTTTATTCACCAAAAGTTGATTTTCAAGCTCTAAAGCAGAAACACTTTTATGTTAGCCCTCTTGTGAAATCAGTAATGATAAAGAGCTGTTTAATGGAGAGATTTTATAAGCAGAATAACTTTAATAACTCATTTCTTTCGTCTTTGCCATGATGATAGTACATAATATTTTACTAGTAAAACTTTTAACAAATCTGTTTTCTTAGAAGTTTCATTTGAGACTTTTTAAACAGAATAAAGAAGTTTACTTATCAGTTTTCCTCAGTCACTTTGGTACATTTCTCAGATCACAATTGAAATTTGCAAAACAGTAAGTGCATTTCTCAAAACAACACGTACAAATAGCAAAACACCATGGATGACCTGCAAAAGCCAGTCTCCTGCTCAAAATCCTCAGTTCATCTCTCAAAACTAAAATCCTGCCATCAGAAGAAGTCCCTCTGTCATCGTGTACAGATAAAGCAGTCAAATTACTTAGTCATGTTGTCTATATACTGTGCCTGTGTTCTGATCTAAACTCTGGCTTTTTATTTTATTATTTCTTTTTTTTTTTGCTGTTTGTACTGTAGTCTGCAGATCTTGGTATTGTGATACAGAAAGGAAAAGACAGCACAGCAAAGCACAAAGAAAAACAATAGAAAAGTAGAAATGTGAACATAGGACAATCTCCTTTTAGATCTTCATTAGAAAATGAAGTCAAGAATCACCTGGGAAAAACTGACCAATTGTAGACAGATTTAGAACAAAAAGCCATTCAGCTATTCTGCATGTAAAGACTAATGGCATAAACAAACAATTACATGTTTTGGGGGGTGAGACTATTCCACAGAGACCAAAATAATACATTTAGCTCAACATGACATACGCAATTGATAATGCAGGAAACATCAGGGAATTGCACATCATCATTTGTATAGATGCACAAAAGCATTTGCAACTTGTTCAAAGGAATGAGAATCTGCTTTTCTGATGTGCAGAAGTGACACCATGATGTGAAGCTTGAACAGGAAGTTTTGACAATTTCAATTCTGATCTGAGAAATGAGGAAAGTGACTGAGAAAAACTCTAATATTTAATTTACTTTTTAAAATAGTAATATAAAAAGGCGAAATACAAACATATTCGTAAATGTCTGCTTGGTAAAAAAACAAAAACCTTTTTTAAACAAGTGAATGAAGAACATTGATGTCAAAATGCTCCAAATATCAATAAATGGTCTTTTAAGTTTAATATTAGAACTTTTTGAAACAAATGAATAAAAAGATAAATAAATCTCTCTATCAGTTTCAGAAAATAGCAGTAAATAAAGTTGAAGCTCCATTTTAGAACTTTTTCAACTGAATCAATAGTTTTATGAAGTGCTGCATCTGTCAGGAAACAGTGATTTTGTAAAATGCAAGCAGAATATGTAATCGATATTGATTTTCTTGCAGTATAAATAGTGTAGCGTTACTTCATCTCAGAGTCTTCACTGATGCAGGAGGTGGGCGAAAGAAAGGCTGTTCAGATCTAGAGGCCAGCAAACACAGCATTCTGGGAGTTATTCATATGGCCACCATCAGGATGATCTTTCATCTGAACTGTAAATGTGTGTGTGTGTGTGTGTGTGTGTGTGTGTGTGTGTGTGTTTTCAGGCTCTGGCACGCTGTGCGCCAGCTGGCAGTGCCTGGAGGTTCCCCGTGGTCCTGCCCCGAGTCTGGCAGTGCAGTTTGTGGGCTCGGGGGCGTCTCTGTCAGGCCTGGACGTGGAGCTGGTGGGCAGCAGATACCGCATGTCTCTGGTCAAGAAGAGGTTTGCCACAGGTGACCATCTGACCCACTTCTGCTGCTTTCAGATCAGCATGCTCTCATTAGTGGAGAGCTTCATGGCTAGGATGTTTAGAATGCTTCAACTCAGAAGAGCTGCACTTGTTTGAGATCAGTTTCTCTGACAGAATAACACTGCTCTCTGCAACAAGCTGAGCTTTTCTGAAATGGTGAAACCTACATTGAGCAGGCAGTGAGCAGGTGTTGAGTGTTTGAGAGCTTTCAGACTCTGACAATGAAGTCAGTTTAATGTCAACTTGAAAAACAGTTCATAGAATATTATTGTTGCTATAATTCATTATTATTTCAACTACTTTTACGATTTGAAGTATTTAACACTATATATATACACACACATACGTATACAGTGCTCAAGCGGTGCGGTAGCTAATTGGTTAGCACCGTTGCTTCACAGCAAAAAGGTCACAGGTTCAAGCCTCGGCTGGGTCAGTTGGCATTTCTGTGTGGAGTTTGCATGTTCTCTCTGTGTTGGCGTGGGTTTCCTCCACAGTCCAAAGACATGCGCTATAGGTAAATTGGGTGAGGTAAATTGACTAGTGTATGTGTGTGAATGAGTGTATGGGTGTTTTCCAGTGTTGGGTTGCAGCTGGAAGGGCATTTGCTGTGTAAAACATATGCTGGATAAGTTGGCAGTTCATTCCGCTGTGGCGACCCCTAATAATAAAGGGACTAAGCTGAAAAGAAAATGAGGGAATGAAGAAAATACATTTAAATTCAAACAAGCTATTGCAAATGAAATTTTTACAAACAAATGCTTTGTAATTTTTAACCATTTTTTCTCTCTCGATTTTTCATGTTTAATAATTTTATTGAATATTTCTCTGAAACATTCATTTGGCTGGCTAATATTTATTCATATTTTTAACAACAACAATAAAAGATTTTATATTTGTGTATTTAGAAAATGAAAGATTCCTTGGTAATGCAAGAATTTTGAATGTTCTAGAAGTTTCTTTAAAAAAAAAAAATCATCTGCCAAATGCATATATGTGAATACTTGAACCGTTTTAAAAGTCAATTGCAAGATATAGCAGACAGACAATCATGTGGCTTTCTAATTCCACCTCGCTAAAAAAAAACAAATAAACATTTTCAATCAAAAACATTTTTTTAAATGCTAAATGAAATAAAAGTTAGCCTAAAATTCAAGATTATCTAATCTCTGAAATCATGTCTTACTGCATTAAGAAAATGATCTGATTTTAGGATTTTAAATTGTGATGCATCGCTAATATTGATGTGTGTGTGTGTGTTTTCAGGAAAGTACATGGCCGGCTGTTCTTTATGAGTGACGATTGCTGCTCGGAGAACACAGACTCAACGTTTGCACTTTTAAACCTACCTGTGCTGATGGAGAAATCCTGAAGAGGGAGAGCCGTGTACATAGAGTGTGATGTGTGGGACATCGCTATTACCCATGATGCATAGCTCTAGGACAGCACTGCAACTGTGGACCACAACCAGCCTCTACTTTACTTTTATCTCTGTATACAATCATTTGTTCAGCGCAAAAACACTCATTTCACGTTTGAACAACCTGATGTACATTTCTTCATTTTTAGTGGACATTTGTGAATGAGTATGTCTGTATAATGATATAAAACGGAGTATTCAAAAGATTTACTATATATATATATATATATATGAAAAAACCAAACAGAGTCTGTGCGAATTTATAACAGACACAAAAGTGCTTTACACAAATTTAATACACGTCTTACCAGTACAAAATACAATCAAACTAAGCGGTCGATGCTAATAAACAGTATTTTTAAAAGACACAAAAATAAGGGATCAATATAGTAGTGAGAAGAATTGCATCTACCTCCGTAAAAATAATCCTTAGACAGAAGCCTTGAAACAACATTACAAAAAAACCTAAAACTCCTTTCCCAAAAGCACACAACAGGCAAAAACAAAACAAAACCATGACAGGCATTAAAGTACAAAGCCTGACACTCACAGCCGATCACTTCCAGAAAACAAACACAAACACACAGCGAGTAGAAATGAAGCTGATCTTTGTGAAGAGCAGAGAGCCGCGTTACGGGCCGCTACCAGGCACCAGTAAAGATCCCAGCACAACATTGTCACAAACATCTCCAGAAAATCAGCCCATTGGCCACTAAAAGCAGGAAAGGTCATACAGCACCAAGTGATGAGGCGTCTCTGTAAGAATCTGCATATTCTGTCTATTTTGGGTTCTCTATTCTCCTCTAGAAAACATGTTTAAGCTTTTTTTTGCTATCACATACACACAATATCTACATAAATAGGTTACGCAAAGGAAGTTATTATTATTTTATTTTTTTAAATCATCTCCGGTCGGTTTTATAATAAGCAACACACAAACTATTCACAACATTGTGACTTTTCCAGTTACTTCAGAAGGCCTCGTGTACAGACAACATATCAATATATCAACAAACCACCTCTTTTTTTTATATTTGAACTACTGCAAACATCTAAAAACTCGTCAAATAGCTACAAAACTAATTTCACAAACCATTTCTGCTTTACTCGAGCAATAACCGCCAACGCAATCTGTGTTTATATACATCCCGAAAGCTTTCCAACAACAGCTTCTGGTTAGAAAACTTCATAAAAGCTGGACGTCAATTGATTAAACCTACGAACGCTTTGAGGTATAGACTAGGCATCTCATACGGCCAGGGCTCTTATCAAACGGATGCTTTTGAAAGGCTTTTGTCGTGTTGCAGCAAGTTTTGGGTGGAGGCTGAAAACGGGCGGCTTTGGGGTCAGCAGGTTGCATCTACGTCTGAGGGAGGGAAAAAAGAAAAGTGGCTGTCGTTTAAAAAGGTGCTTTAGACATCTGAGGTTCATAGACGATACATTCATCCTGCGGTTGGAGGCACGGCCGAGGAAAACGACAGAAGGTCAAAGAGAAAGCTCTAGTGTTTCTTTTCTCATCTAAGGCACTGAAAGAAGACTATGGCACATGAAAAATAAACCACACGTTACCAAACTAGCACGTTCTTGCTTCACAGTCGCAGAAAACCTAAAGGAGACACACACTGACCCTACCCTAAAGACGGAGATGAAGTTTGTGTGTGTGTTAGATCTCCTGCAGGGAGTGAGGGATCTCGATTCTCTCTCTCTTCACCGCTGGTTCAGTCAGGCTTCTCTCGCTCATCCTCGACAGGTCTCCATCGCTGGTCATGTCGTCTGAGAATGAAGCGTCTGTGGGGAAAACAGAGAGAGAGGTTGAAATACAAGAGGAGACGAGACTTCAAAATCAATGTAATATTTTGGGTTGGTGTTTGGATGGGTTACCTTTCTCCTTGAGGGATGGCATTAATGAACTGAGGTCACTGAACTGAAAATAAACAGAAAAACTTTAATATATATTTTTAAAGATTATATATATATTTCTGTTTAATGAGGAGAAGATTTTTTTTCAACACATTTCTGATCATAATAGTTTTAATAACTCATTTCTAATAACTGATTTCTTTTATCTTTTTCTTGATGACAGTAAATAATATTTGACTAGATATTTTTCAAGACACTTCTATACAGCTTAAAGTGACATATAAAGGCTTAACTAGGTTAATTAGGTTAACTAGGCAGGTTAGGGTAATTAGGCAAGTTATTGTATAATGATGGTTTGTTCTGTAGACTATCGGAAAAAAATATAAAGCTTAAAGGGGCTGATAATTTTGACCTTAAAATGTTTTTTAAAAAATTTAAAACTGCTTTTATTCTAGCCGAAATAAAACAAATAAAACTTCAATTGGTAAATTCAAAGGCAATAAATTAAGTTTATACTAATTTTACCATCGTAAATGGTAAAATTGCAAAACTATAATAATTTCTACTAAGCCTAATAACCAAAGAGCAAACTCGCCTGTGAATCAATTATATTACAAGTGGTAATTAAAATAAATAGATATAAAAGGGCTGCACAATATATCGTTTCAGCATATAGAGCAAAATGTGATCATTTGCAATAGTGTTGCATTTTAGTGTTTTGTAATAGTGTGTTTGAGGCCTCAGACTGTGTGGGCTTTTAAAAGCATTCAGACCTAAGAAATTGTATTGTTTGTAACAAATTAATAATGATTTAATTATTTCTAAAATTATTCTATGCAGTATCATTTTACATTTGATTATTCAATTACTTTACACCTGAATACTGTTCGACTCATCAGAAGACAATCAAACGCTGTTTATTTCATTAGTATCTTTCTTTATTGAATTTATCTGTGCTAGTAAATTGTTTCTTATATTTTATGCACATCTATTCCCCTACAGAATCGTCCCAATCTAAAATGATAAATTCTTTCCAAATAGTTATTCAAAAACTTTTAAATAACTGCTTATTGTATGTAGTTTGAAATAAAAATTATTAGTCCAGTCATTATTGCTTTTATTACTATTATTATCAATAACAATAATATTAACAATAATAATGAATATTAGAGTGATCATGTGACTCTGAGGACTGGAGTAATGAAGCTGAAAATTCCTCATTAAAATCACTGGAATAAATGATTAAATTAAATGATAAACTACTTTTGAACAGTTAGTTTATAGCGCAATAACATTTCACAATTTTACCATTTGTACTGTATTTTTGATGAAATAAATGCAGCCTTGGTGAGCAGGAGAAGCTTATTTCAAAACATTTCAAAATCCTACTGACCCCAAACTTTTGACCAGTAGTGTATACTATTGAAGTATTAGCTAAATGATTAGCCCTCTTGTTAAATTATTCCTCTTTTTTCAAATATTTTCACAGTATTTCCTAGATTATATTTTCTTCTTGAAAAAGAAAGTCAGTTTTTATATATATTTTAAAACAATCTTTAAGATCAGTATTAGCCTACTTTAGATTATTTTTTTCTTCAATTGGCTACAGAACAAACTACTGACGTCCAATGAGCTGCCTAATAGAATTTAGTTAAGCCTTTACATTTCACTTTCAGCTATAAAAATAACTTAATGGTTAAAACAAACAAACAAACAAAACCTATTAAAACTATTATGTTTAAACGTGTTGAAAAAAAAAGCTCTCCATTAAACAACACTTTTAAAAAAATATTTTTAAAAAGACTACATTTTCACAGGAGGGCTAGTCATTTTGACTTTAACTGTATATAGACATATATTTACTAAATGATTATTTACATTTAATCGATATTTTACAGATATTAAGATTTTTTTTAGTTACTACTATCATTAGACAGATGGAACACTACACAATATAAATATAATAATATTAATGTTTAGACACACAACAGGGGGGTATTCCAGAAAGCAGGTTATGTGACATACCCGGGTAAGTTTGAGAGTAAGTTGATAACCTCAGCTTTTGGTTCCAAAATTGGAGGTAACTTCAGGGGTATGGTAAGTAGCCATAGCAACTTACTCTCTGAAGATAACCTGCTCTGGAGCATGCTTACTATGGTTAACATAGGCTACCACGCAGTGCATCAGGGTATTTTACTGTACAATGTGGCAATAGCCTAGTGTGTAAAATATCTGTACAGTATGTCTAGCACTGAACTGTTTAGTGAAGTTTCACAAACTAATTTCGAGAAGAGCACGTGATATGATTGACTGCAGCTGGTCTCTCATCTACAATCATTAGTTAGCCAATCAGATGAATCCAAACTCACTATAAGTAGCCTAGCTAAATTTACTCCCTTATCTTCGTATTTCAAAGAAACCCCCCCATCCACCCCTTCTCCACCTTTCTTCCTTTATCACGGGGAGATCTCGAGAACTACCTGATCTCGTACTCCCCTTTGCATGCTCGATCGACCAGGCGGGAGCCCTGGGCTCAATTATCTCCGAGCTCAGGGTTCTCTCCCGGGACAGCATGCCAAACCTGCTAATAGCATCAAGCAATATCTAAGTGTGAACTCTTGAAATACACATTTGTACAATTCCTCATCCATAAACCACTGTGTATCATTACAGAAGCGTTTCAGAGCATGGCAATAGCGTAGTGGTCAATGCGCCTTTAAAGTACAACAGTGCTCACAGCGGAGGGAGTTAGAATCTCACGGAGATTTTCTTCTCTCTTCTCTCTCTCTCTCTCTCTCTTCTCTCTCTCTCTCTCTCTGCACCCTTCACATTTTTTCTGTAGCTTATATATAATATTATAAGAAGTGGCAGCTTTGTCTTTTCTATGAAAATATATCCATATTTAAAGATGTAGTCGTTCATATGTATACATCTGTTCACACTACACACACACTTAATACATATTTTTAATATAATTTTTTTCAGGGTTTCCAAATGCTATTAAGTGCTTTAATTGGAGCCTCTTTTAAAGCTTCATCAATCAATAAAGGACACTGATAATATGAAAACATTTTTAATATTAACAACTTTTTTCTGTCCTTAATCTGTTGGTGTTACAACTATTAAACTCATTACTGCTTCCACTAACTATAGCTCATATGTGATGACCCCACCTCATCACTAGGTTGAGGCTTAATGTCCAGGGTCTGTACATGATACCAGAATTTTCAGGGAGTCTTCATTATGACACACATTCCAACAGGATACATTTGATTTACACAATGTTTTTTAAATTTTATTGACTATATTTGTATTATACACCTCAATCGTTACTGGGCACTACATTGGTTACTTCCTGGAGGACAGAGGATACCCCTTTTTGTATATGATGAGACCCTACCCTGCACTCAGCCTGACCCAGAGGAACCCTCAGTGACCCAAGCAGACCAATGAGATGGAAGAGTTTTAAGAGAAATGATTTGTCAAATTAATTAAATAGTTGTGTCAGATGTGTATTGCTTTTCTGATTCCATATATAATCGGCCTTAATTCCTCATACGCCAGCATTAAAACCTCCAACTCCCCCTCTGTAAAGTGCGTTGATCTTTTTTTCTCACTGTGACTTTCTATAGTGACTCGTGAATTCGACGATCTACTGAAAATGCCTTCAGGTATGTGCCGTGTGCGAGCATTAACCCGCAGTTATCTTCAGGTGGTTGATTTAACTAACTCTCATCAGCTGTTTTGGAACCGACATACTCACGGTAAGCAGGTTTTGGGTTAATCAACCTTTCAGGGTTTAGCAGATGGTAAGTTAACCCAGCTTTCTGGAATACCCCCCAGGTGTATTCATATTTTAAAAAAAAAATAATAATAATAATAATAATATGTAGACAAACTAAAGCTACAGCGCCTGCATGCAGTAAGCTGAATGTGTGTGAAATGTGCAGATCTCCTCACCTCCCCCATGACAGCAATTGGGGTCTCTCCGGTGGCCTGAGCCACACGGTGTTCAACCAAATAAAACATGTACTCATCATAGAGCAGACGGATGAGGTGGAAGGACCCGAAACTGGCGGCTGAGCGCAGAGTCAGATCTCTGATCACCATAGAGCTGTAAATCACATGACAGAGACACATTCAACACAACAGCAGGTACAGTATATGTGCTGGATTCAACAACTCTCTTCTCAAGATCAGCCGTTAGAAAACTGGCTGTTAAAGGGCCCCTGTTACACTCAATTTATTAAGGAGTTCCCCAATGATACGTTTAGAGCAGGGGTGTCCAAACTCAGTCCTGGAGGGCCAGTGTCCTACATATTTTAGTTCCAACCCCAATTAAACACACCTGAACCAGCTAATCAAGCTCTTTCTAGGTATACTAGAAATTTCCAGGCAGGTGTGTTGAAGCAAGTTGGAGCTAAACTATTCAGGTCACCAGCCCTCCAGGACTGAGTTTGGACACCCCTGGTTTAGAGCTATAGAAAGAAACAAAAAAACTATTTCAATTTCAATTGCTACTTCTCAAACATTTGTACTTTACAAACCCGTCCTTTCTGAGAGCGTGCTGTTCTCTGTACATTACAGCAAATGTCAAAAACAAAATGCTCATTACCATATGTGAACTTCAGCTCGAAAATCTTCCTTAATCCTTAACAACTTTATAAACTGTAGGACAGTAATGATGGCGTCAATATTACCATATCAATTTAAGTCTGAATCTAATGATAAAAAAATAACTGACAGGACTACTAGTTGATTAGCCCAAATCTTCAACCAATTACAACTTGTGTATTTGTGTTTAAAAATAAATAAGTTTAGTTACAGTTATGCCAAAGAGCTTAGAATCACCAAGAGGTGACACTCAATAAAATGTTCCATTGCAACAGCAGTGCCCAGCAACAGCCCCGTGATTCTGCCATTTTGGAGTGAAGCGATCGGCCGTCCATTGGATCTTATTGCTTTCGCCATGGCAAGCAGCTGCTTTGTTTTTTCTTTATTTATTTAAAAAGTGCATTAAAGCTGAGATACAACCTGAAAGACGACAATACAACACTTTATATGACAATCATCAACACTTCTAATAGTTTATTTTACAGACTTATTTTCTTGGAACTGTCACTTTTAGGTTAAATTTCTTTAATAGTTTACGCACTGGCGTAATATAAATGAATACTGACATGTTAATTAAATTAACATGACTTTCAAAATGGGATGTTGATAACAGACTGGCAGTACACTTTTTGTTGCAGTATTATATGTTATAATTGAATATAGTATTTTTTTTTTAATAAAAAGTTTATGTCAAACGCCACTTTGTCCAATATGATTGAATTCTGACACATAAATTCATCTTATATATACACACACACATACACATCTATGGTAATATTAATATAAATATGTCTCCTGATCTGATTCCAATTAAACACATATGGGGAATTCTGAAGAGACATCAAGTGGAGCATCTCTGAGCAACTCTAAAAGAGGAGTCATTTTTGAAGAATGGAAAAGATATGTTTAATCCTCATTTTTGCATCACCTTAATTTAAATAAAACTTAAAAAAATTGTAATTTAGATTATTTTATTAACCTTACTTTCATAAGTTAAACAGATATATTAAACTTAGTCTTGTTAACATTTTGGAAATTGTTTTCTTTTCATTGAGATTTTGTTTAAAATGTTGCTTTTCAATGGGGGTGTATGAATATATAATATTTGAACTCATATTTAACTCCATATTTTAATTCATTCTGTCTAACGTTAGTTATCTGTGCTGTTGTTCTATTGGAATATTCATTCCATAATGGCCTCCGCGTGACACTAGCGGCATCTAGTGACTGTTTCCCAAATAGCAACAGAGTGTCGCCTCTTGGTGATTCTATGCTCTTTGGTTATGCCTGGCACCCTGACACTGCTCCAGCTCTTTGACCAATGAAAAGGGAGCATTTTGATAACGCTGAAAAGCCTGTTTTAGTTTGGAAACCCTGATGTTTCATTTTAGTACAGACCAACTAAAACACAGATTTTTGAAAACAGAGTCGTGGCTATCCACAACAACTCTCTGACTGCTCTTCTGAACTATTGAGTATTGTTGCCTGATTTCATCAAGCCTCTATCATAAGACCATTACACAACCAGTAGACAGCTAGTATGGATGCCAGCAAAATATACGCATGCCCAGTAAGCAATCAGGCTGTAGAGTGTTTTCTCAAGCAAAATAAAAACACCAGTCTGGATGAGGAGTGTTTTCATTCTAAAACGCCACTTTTAAAATATAAATGCATTAGTGTAAACGCACTCATCTTTTTTCTCCCTTAGCTCAGTTTCAGGTATATTTGTATTTTGATTATAAAATACTATCTGAAAATCCAAAGGGAACCCATGGTGAATTTTTCTTGCAGACTAGGATGTCATTCTGACATTACACACTGATGACTTGCTCAAGCAGTTCTGAAGAGATTGTTTCTTTTAATGGATAACAACTTTGCTGTGTACATTCATCTTTAAAGGGGATCTATTATGCAAAAATTCCTTTTATAAGGGGTTTAAAAATAATTGTGTGGCAACAGTCTGTGAATATAACCAGTAACTAATAGTAAAGTTAAGTCTCAGCCATTAGTGACGACCTCCCCCTCGTTAGCAGGACATTAGTCTTGTTTTTGAATCTGCCACTATGCTGACACAGAGGCATTTGTAGCTCCGCCCTCTTTTGAAAAGAGCACAATCTCATTTGAATTTAAAGCGACAGTCACCAAAATGGCACTATTAGGAGCGAAGCCTAAATAGGGCAGTTTCAAAGAGTTAGAAAACATCTTTTGTGGGGTATTTTGAGCTGAAAGTTCACATACACAATCTAGGGACATCAGAGATTTATTTTACATCTTGTAAAAAAGGACATAATAGGTGCCCTTTAGAACTTTGTACAGACCTTTTAGCATGTCATGATTTTGCCAAGTACAATGTGATCCTGGATTAACATCAATGTTGATCCTGGAACATCATTTTTGTTCAAAAACCTAATCCATACCTATTCCCTACCCCTAAACCCAACCATAACTGTAAATTATTCCCAAAGTAGAGGAGAATAATGGTTGGATAACAATCAAGTAGAAGTGCATAACCCTAATCGTAAGCCTAAACTTAACATAAACTGTAAACGTATCCCTTAATTGGAATGTTGTTCCAGGATCAACATAGATGTTAATAAACAATGAAGTCCTACTTGGTGAAATCAGGTTTGCGAGACCTTTTCCATCCACAAACTGCTAAAGTTCAACAAAAAGAAAGCATTATAGGGGCACTTTAAGAGGCCTAGTAATGCAGTGAAAGTATTTTCAGAGGTCTCGTACCTGTAGAAGGACCACTTGAGCAGAAACTGGCGTGCGGCACGAGGGAAGCTCAGACTGCCATCATAGGGTTTGAGCACCTGATTGACGACGTTATCTAGCCATGCGGCCCACTGATCCAGAGAGCTTTGCTGCTGCAGAGTCGCCTTAAAGTCCAGCTCCAAACGCTGGACAACAGACTCATCACACTGGCAGACCCAGGACGCCTGCTCCTGTGACAAAAACACACACGCACTGTGAGCAGAGAAACAACACACACCTTATACACATTGTTCATCATTCACGCAAAGAATCATGGAAAAAGAGTAACTCTATTAAGACTGTAAACAAAGAGTGAAATGTTTTAAGAAGAGGGTATGATGTGACATTATTATCCTCACAGTTAACCCATGGAATATTAAAAGGCAACAAGTTACTTTTAGTGGCCCGTCCTCAAAACTCCTGACTCCTAAACTAAAGACTTTCTACAGCAATATTACATTCAGTTGAAGACAAAATTTTACAAGAGGACTAATAATTCAAATCATTTATTCATTTTCTTTTAGCCTTTATTAATCCGGGGTCACCACAGCGGAATGAACCGCCAACTTATCCAGCACGTTTTTACGCAGCGGATGCCCTTCCAGCCGCAACCCATCTCTGGGAAACATCCACACACACTCATTCACACTCATACACTACGGACAATTTAGCCTACCCAATTCACCTGTACCGCATGTCTTTGGACTGTGGGGGAAACCGGAGCACCCAGAGGAAACCCACAAAGGGATAACATGTAAACTCCACACAGAAACGCCAACTGACCCAGCCAAGGCTCGAACAAGTGACCTTCTTGCTGTGAGGCGACAGCACTAACTACTGTGCCACTGCGTCGCCACTAATAATTTAAATGTTTTTTTTTTACATTTCCCAAGTCTATTAATTAAACCAAGGGCATTTTTCACAGCATTTCCTTTTTCCCCAGAGAAAGTCTTACTTCTTTTAGTTTGCCTGGAATAAAAAAAGGTCAATATTGTTAGCCCCCATAAAAGTTCATACATTTTTTGATTGAACAATGATGCTGATATGTCTTGCTAATAAGATAATGTTTTGATTAGTCCTGGAGGGCCGGTGTCGTGCTAAGTTTAGCTCTAACTTGCTGCAACACACCTGCAGGAAGTTTCTAGTATATCTAGTAAGAGCTTGATTAGCTTGTTCAGGTGTGTTTGATTAGGTTTGGAGCTAAACAATCCAGGACACCGGCCCTCCAGGACCGAGTTTGGACACCCTTCGCCTACAGTGACTTAATTGTCTACCAGAGTGCTTCCCGTCCCCCGGAATTGGACATTGTCTGTCCAATGAGAAATGAGATTTCTTCGGGGCTTTCTGTGTTACACTTGCACATAAAAATTCAAGTCAAGTTCAAAAATGTTAAGTTCGTTCTACTTAAAAAATTAAGCATTAAATGGATAGTTCACCAAAAAGTGAAAATGTACTATTATTTACTCTCCCTGAAGTGGTTGCCAGTCTTTATGAGATTCATTATTATGTTGAACACAAAAGAAAATTAAAGGGTAAAAAGTAAAGGGCCAGTAAAAAAATGGAAGATTTTTCAGTTTGGGTCAACTATCCCTTTAACAAGTCTGATTTACTGGTTAAAAGCTACACTTTATAGAGAATAATAATCACAAAATATAAGCTCATTAATGAACACTTAATCAAAAAAATATAATTCATTCCTATTTGTCATTTGTAATGCCACTTTAAAACACCAACTATTTTCATGATGGATAAATATAGACAAAAAACGTTTTTACTTTGTATATGGATTATTCATAGTACAACCTACGTATTTTTTAAAGTGATCCCCAAACCGGAAATGCAATTTATATTTTGAAAATCTGTAGAAGCTGGATTAGTAAAAGCTGGATGACCACAGTGAACACGAGCCAGAGAGCAGGAGTGATGAGAGCCACAAACCTGCACATTGGCGAAGTCCACTCTGTTGAGGTCGCTGAGCATCTGATTGATCTGGGAGGTGTTCTGCAGGACGGCCCGCGCTGCCTGAGCCAGATGATTGAGAGAGGTGTAGCGGCGCAGGGTCTGTGCAAACGCACTCACTACTGCAGCCTGAACAGAGCACAGTAACACACTGCTCAAACACTGCAGCACATTCACAGAGCAAGTTTAAATGAGTCAATGAGTTTGATGTCTGCATAAAATTTAATTTACAAGTTTGAGGTTTTTTTTTTAAAACAATGTTCAGTCATCTTTCAGCATAACAAATATATTAAAATTAAACAACATACTTTGAACTGTCAATGTTAAAATAGTGATAGTGATCATATGTTTCTATAATAAAACCATTCATGCTTACATGAAGTCAATAAAGCAACGATTACATATTCAGTCATTCATTTTCTTTTCGGCTTAGTCCCTTTATTAATCCGGGGTTGCCACAGCGGAATGAACCGCCAACTTATCCAGCACGTTTTTACGCAGCGGATGCCCTTCCAGCCGCAACCCATCCCTGGGAAACATCCACACCCACTCTATATCTTATATCTAATAGCGTTTTTTTTTTTTGCACGTTCATTCATCAATGGTTTAAAATATATAATTTATGTAAAAATATGTAACTAAATTAAACATATTTGTAATAGTAGTTTCTTGAGCTCCATATCAGCATATTATAATGAATTCTGAAAGATCGTGTAATATTGGGAATACTGTGTAAAAAAAATGTAATTGCATCTGCAATAATATGATCTTATTATTGAAATTAAATTATTACAATTACATTTTTTAAGCAAAATAATTTAAAAACAATCTTATAGATCTAAACATTTAGGTACAGAATCTCTTGCAGTTTCCTTTATAAAAATAAATAAATAATCCCAATAATAATAATAGTTAGGGTTGGGCGATGTCGACCAATTTGGCATTGTACAATGTCTAATGTGAAACATCGTGATGGATGATGGCACGTAAAGGACTGACCCGCATGGTCTTTGTTTTACCCATAACCAAATTATAAATAAATACAGATAAGTTACACACAAATTACCACCTGTCAATCACTTTTTCCGCAGGACTCTGGCATGAATAGGCAGAGTGATCTGTGTCGTTATAATGGCGTCAACAAACTTGGTTGGACAAAAAGGACAACCAACAGCAACCAACCAACAGTATAGAGAGGTTTTTCGCTAAAATTACTAAGTACAAGCGTGAAAGCGAAAGATTGAAGCAGTGAACTGATGCTGTGACACGTTACCTGATAAATTCAAAAGACAGAAGAGTCGTTAGATAGAGATAAAATTAATTAAACTTCACGTTTAACAACTATAGTGAGATGCGATCCAGCGGTACATCCTTGATAAACTGTCCGATGTGCACTGCTCTCTGGGGTTTTGTGCTCAAAGCACCCACTGCTGGAGCTCAGACGCACGCATACGCTGCAGCGCATGACAGAGTGTGTGTGTGTGTGTGTGTGTGTGTGATCACATGATGTGCGTTTTCAGCAGTATAGTGTGGAAGGAGGGCTTTTCAGAATTGCTGGGTGAAACGCCAGTGTGGACGTGAATTTTCGTTGTTTGTGAACCTTTTCATTCTAAAATGCCAATTTTAAAATTAAGACGTATTAGTGTAAACGGGGTCTAAGTGTGTATTTTTCACAAACGCATTGCTGCTGCGACGGGGGTGGGGCGGAGGATCGCAATGCCGGCTCAGCATCATGATGTCTATTGGCCATCGGCGAACGACGATGGAATTGTCTAACGACCCAACTCTAATGATAATAATAAAAAACAAACCTTGAGTGTGTCTCTTAAAGACACTTGTAATTTTAAATGTCATTCATGAGATTATAAATTGTACATTTTAAGTTGTGTGATAAAATAATAAAAATATAATAAAAAGATAAGCATAATGAAATAATTTTGCATAATAAAAAAACTGAGCATACTTCATATTTTTTTTACATTCTTTATTTTCTTAAAAGTGTTTGATTTAGAGCATGATTTAAGTGATATCAAAAAAACATTACGTGCACACACACACACACTTACCTTAGTGCTGATGATCTCCGGAGGGAAGTTAGTCATGGCTGAGGTCAACCAGCCCTCCAGACTCTTAGCGAAGTTTCTGATGGCTTGAGTGAGGGTGCCTGCAAGATCACATTTCCCATCAGCCATGCAGTCAAACAGCTCATGTCAGCGTGTGTGTACAAGACAAAATACTAACTGGGAACAGGCCGCAGCACATCAGGGATGAGGATCTCCACCAGCGCCTGATACAGGATGTGATCACAGCTCCTCATCCACTGTTTGATTGGCTCATATTTACACAGAGCGATCAGCTTGTCTCTGGGGAATCCTCTGATGTCCTCCACATCCTCCTCACTGATAAATATACACACACACACACACACACACACACACACACACACACACACACACACACACACACACACACACACATTTATTCAGACACAAATCCAGAGTAATGGTTGCATCAAGAGATGAGATAACAATAAGATAAATAAAAAATAAAAACTATATTCATAAAATAAAAAAATATTAGTTATATTATAAGTAAAGACATATGAAGATGCATTTTTACGATCCAGATTTTAAATGAACTGGATTAAAGTGCATATTTATTAATGTACTCTACAAAAAATAACAAAAATAAATTAAATACAATTAAGAAGCTCTCAAAGCTTTACTCAGAAAATGCAATATTGTCAGTTTGTTTATTTTTTGAAGAAATTAATACTTTATTCATCAAAGAAAAACATTAAAATTGATCAGATGTGACAAGCAAACTTGATTGTTTAAAAAGATTTCCATTTAAAATAAATAGATAGATAAATAGATTCTTTAAAAAGAATCCTGCAGCTCTGTTTCCACAAAATGATTAGGCTACACAAATGTTTTCAACATTGCTATTCTAGAATGATTTCTAAGACTAGATGATTTGTCGTTGTTTTTCAGGGAAAAGATAAATAAATTTAGCACTGATGTGTTTTGATGGAGCAATTTTGGTTTTTAGGTTGTTTTTGGCCATTTTTATTTTAGTTTGTAATAATATTTTTTACAAGTTTACACATTTTTCATAAGATACTGTAAATACAGTCTTGGTGAGCAGACAGTTTCCATTAAGTAATATAATATAATATAATATAATATAATATAATATAATATAATATAATATAATATAATATAATATAATATAATATAATCATTCATTCATTCATTTTCTTTTCGGCTTAGTCCCTTTAATAATCCGTGGTCGCCACAGTGGAATGAACCGCCAACTTATCCAGCACGTTTTTACGCAGCGGATTCCCTTCCAGCCGCAACCCATCTCTGGGAAACATCCACACACAATCATTCACACTCATACACTACAATTCACCTGTATTATAATAGCACTTATATTTAATAGCACAACAAAACTAGAAACAAACTAGAAACAAAAAAATAGATATTTAAAAATGTTAATGATTTTCTAAGATCACAAAATCATGGTTTAAAAAAATCGAAATGCTCTCAGGTTTAAGTGTGAGTTTTGTTTTTTAATTGTTTTTCTTTTTACTAAACTGTAACTGTATGAAGCTATCTATGTAGACATGGCACCTGTTAGGTATGGTAGTGGTTCCGTCACTAGATGGCGCTGTTGAATGCCAAAAGGTCTGCCACAGCTTCTCTATGAGATGAAACTGCAGGTTCATCACTACATCCAAAGTAGCCTGAAGGAGAGAAATCAGGTTTTAAAACAAAGTTGCTTGTGTGCATTAAAATCATTCAAACGGGAAAAATGTTTCTCCTAATACAACAATAACAACTTTGAAAATGATTACGGAACAAAAGTTGTGGTTTTTTAGGCTGTAGAAAGATCTCATGAATATAGAGCCGGAGAGATGAGTGTTTCTCCATCATTTGAAGGCTCTTTTGTCTTTCCTGATGGCTCATCTTTAATTTGGCCCACTCAAAACACCACCGTCCATCAAAACTCATTCGCTCCTCATTCTGAAGCAGCATCTTTAAAGCAATCCACCTTCTTATAGAAATAGTTTAAATGGTTGCACAACTCAAACTGCATACCGAAATTCAATTTCATTTTATATTCTGCTTTAAGGTAACAGACTGCAGGACAATATGTTAAAAAAAGTCAACTAACAGTTTTCCTCAGTTGACTGGTTACAAAACAAAATGCAAACTTTATGTTTGTATTACACATTTTCTAAAATGATATGTATGATTAAACTCATCTGTATACATGTCCATTTCCAGCACGTTCACTAAACATTTTTTTTAAACTCCAACACGATATATATATATATTTTATAAATTACACTTTTCTTTTTCTCTATTTTTTTTCTTTTTTCCTCCCCCTAATCTTTTCAGCATTTATCTGCATCCTTATTGACTATTTCTGATGTATCATTTAGTGCTACATTCTAAAATGTAAAAAAATAAAAAAAATATTTTCATTTTATTTTTTTTCATAATTAAGCCAAAGGTTTTTACAGAGAGGTTTTGGAAATAAATTTTATCCATAACTTTAAAAAAAATAATATGAACAGTCACTATTAATGCACATTGTAGCATAACATACAAAAACAGGCACATTTTGGATGAACATGCCACTGTTAAAACCTTCAGAATACAAATATGAAAAAAAAACTAACACAATAAGTTGATGAAGTACAGATTTATGGGTCAGTGCAGGAGAAAAAAACATATGACTTAAAATATGTATTATAATTGTAATTTGATTAATTCAATTCAATTCATCTTTATTTGTATATAGCGCTTATACAATGTAGATTGTGTCAAAGCAGCTTCACATAAAAGATTATAGTAAATTGAAACAGTGTCAGTCCCAGTCTCAGTTTTCAGAGATTAAGTTCAGTTCAGTTTAGCTCAGTTCAGTGTGGGTTAATAATCACTACTGAGAGTCCAAACACTGAAGAGCAAATCCATCGATGCGCAGCTCTACAGATCCCGAACCATGCAAGCCAGTGGCGACATCGGCGAGGAAAAAACTTCACCAATTGGCGGAAGTGCAACAAAAGACACACTTAAAGGGACAGTTCATTCAAAACTGAAATTTGTGTCATCATTTACTCTTCCTTCACTTGTTCAAAACCTGTTTGACTTCCTTTGTGTTCAACAGAAGAAAGAAAGATATTCTGAAGAATGTTGGAAAGCAACAGCCATTGACTTCCATCGTAATTTATGATCCTACTAGGACGTTATGACTGCTGGTCTCCAACATTCTTCGGAATATCTTGTTTGTGTTCAGCAGAAGAAAGAAACTAGTTCGAGGTGAGGAAGGTTTCATTTGGGGTGAACTATCCCTTTAAAAGTGTATTTTGGATGTCCTTTTTTCCTTGGCTATGAAAAAAAAAACATTTTGTGTAACCAACAGGTGCATGAAAAACTGTTCTTTCCTTCAGTGTCTCTCCATAAGTCCAAAAAAGGAGTTTTAGTGTGTGTGGTGAGGATGGCATTTCAGCAAACTGACATGTGAAAACAAAAGTAGGTGTTGCTGCTTTAGTGCAGAGCAGAACTGAGAGTGTGTGTTTGTCTCAGATTCTCCTCCTCGATGAAGACACACACACACACACACACACACACACACACACACACACACACACACACACACACACACACACACACACACACACACACACACACTGTCTCCAGTTACAAAGCCCCCCTCCTCCTCACCCTCCCCGCCGGTCACATGCTATGTTTTGGCTTGCACAGCCAGGTCACCATGGCAACCTTGTTTACTGTTTCCCCGGCAACAGTTCAAACAGCACTCCAAAACAAAAAAAGAGAAAATTCTCCTTCCCGGACAAACAAGCTTTGGTACCTTCGTGAACAGAGGGGGGAAAAGCATGAAGCACTTTAAACCTGCATCTACAGCACTAGCCTGTGGTTTTTAAACAATATCTCACTTATGAGTTTATGAAACAGACTTTTCAGAGTTCAGGAAGAACACAGAGCAGAAGAGTTTCAGCAGTATATCTAACGTTACTAATCAGTTTGGAGATCATATGTTGACATTTTTGAGTGATTGTGGTCAAATTACTACATACTGTATATAATCCTCACTTTGTTACTTTGAATAAAAGCATTTGCTAAATGACTATAAAAAGATACGTTGGTCAGTTTCATAACTTCCTCTCTTTTTGATTGTATGACAACCACTGGAAACTTTTTAGCTAGTGCAACAAATGAGGAGAGACAGAATGTTTTAGTGTTAGCTTTGTTTCTATTTTTAGCCCTTTCTGCCATGAAATCTTATCCAACTGCACATAATTGTGTATTAGGACATATTTACACCTGGTCAATAGCTATTAGATCAAGAAAACACCAGGAGTCTTTTCTTTATACGTGGATTACTCGGTTATCTGGATTTTAATGTTGATGACCTGACATAGAAACAATTTTGTAATCTCCAAAAAAAAAAAAAAAGAAAGATAATTTTAAGAGAAGGTCATACTGAAAGGCTGTACCAAAAACTGCCATTTTTTCAAGAATATCCAATTGAATTGGGAGGGAAAAATTATACAACAAATTAAGAAAATAAAATCATTAAAAATATATAATAAAATCATACATTTTCTAATTAATCTGTAAACTCGTAAACACTTTTTGTGATCTATTAGATTCCACATAGAGATTTATTTGTGAATGAATAATAATATACACTTACCGGCAACTTTGTCAGGTAAGCCACTTTATTATACAACTGCTTGTTAACGCACATTTCTAATCAGCCAAATCACATGGCAGCAACTCAATGCATTTAGCCATGTAGACATGGTAAAGACGATTTGCTGCACTTCAAACCGAGCATCTGAATGGAAAAGAAAGATGATTTAAGAAGACCACACCGGGTGCCACTCCTGTCAGCTAAGAACAGGAAACTGAGGCTACAATTTGCACAGGCTCACCAAAACTGGACAATAGAAGATTGGAAAAATGTTGCCTGGTCAGATAAGTCTTGATTTGTGTTGCGGCATTCAACAACATTAAAGCATGGCTCCATATTGCCTTGTATCAACGATTCAGGCTGGTGATGGTGGTGTGATGGTGTGGGGGATATTTTCTTGCCACACTTTGGGCCCATTAGTACCAATTGAGAATTGTGTCAATGCCACAGCCTACCAGAGTATTGTTGCTGACCACGTCCATCCCTTTATGACCCCAGTGTACCCATCTTCTGATGGCTACTTCCAGCAGGATAATGCGCCATGTCATAAAGCGGTAATCATCTCAGGTTCACTGTACTCAAATGGCCTCCACAGTCACCAATCTAATAGAGCACTTTTGGGATGTGGTGGAACGGGAGATTTGCATTATGGATGTGCAGCTGACAAATCTGCAGCAACTGCATGATGCCATCATGTCAATATGAACCAAAATCTCTGTGCAATATTTCCAGTATACCTTGTTAAATCTACGCCACAAAGGATTAAGGCAGTTCTGAAGGTAAACAGAGTCCAACTCAGTACTAGTAAGGTACCTAATAAAGTGTTCTGCTGAAGTCGTGCAAACATTATTTATAGCTAGGCCCACACGGAATCTGTGCGCGCAGAAATCCGCAGATTTCCACAGATTTTTAGCCTATCATTAGGTCTATTTTTTTTACTTGTGTAAATGTGTGTACGTGTCCATTTATTAAGTTTTTTAATTAGGTTCAGTAATAGTATTGACAAATATGAAAATGTTCATATGATATATTTACAATACAGTTTGTAAAGTAATATTTTCTGTCTTTTAGTAGACATATCATATAAGTTGCTTGCTTTGTTTACCAATTAAGTGGATCAATTGGATTTGCATTGTTAACATTAAATAAAAGTTAAAAAGGTATTTTTTATTTCATATATTAAAGTCCCAAGAACTCAAAACTAATCATGATTTGTTAGCTCACATTGCTAGTTTTGTGGATATTTAACCACGGTGCTTTAACTGTCAGTTTTGACAACAAACAGAAATGGTGAGAAGGAGAAGTCTGATAGGTTACTCTCCCCTAACCCTTTTCCCGATCTTTCTGAATGAAATGCCTACTTTACTACATCCATTCAGCTCGCAGGGCAAAAAAAATCAAGCCACATTCACTGTTGTGTCATTTAATATTCCGTTTCTCTAGGAACTGCGTCACAATACGAAAAAAATAACGGTCGCAACTTCCGATTCATGGGGACTTGAAGTTTTTCACTATGATACTCTCAAAGTTATTCCGCATAAATCTGCAGATTGTTTTACAAAATTCTGCGCAGAAATAGTAAAAAATGGCAGCAGATTGATATAGCTGATCTGATTCTCATCTGAAGCTTCAGGTTATTTGTAAATTTGCATACAGCACAAGAATTAAAGTTCGGACTTATATCTGTTTTGCAAAACACATTTATATGGAAAATATTCAATTCAATTCAATTCAATTCAATTCATCTTTATTTGTATAGCGCTTATACAATGTAGATTGTGTCAAAGCAGCTTCACATGGAAGATTATAGTGAATTGAAACAAAGTCAGTTCAGTTTTCAGAGATTAAGTTCAGTTCAGTTTAGCTCAGTTCAGTGTGGGTTAATAATCACTACTGAGAGTCCAAACACTGAAGAGCAAATCCATCGATGCGCAGCTCTACAGATCCCGAACCATGCAAGCCAGTGGCGACAGCAAATGGAACCATTTTAATAAACGCGACAGCTGTCCAAACAGACATCAAATACGTTTTGACTGCTTAAGACTGTCACTGGAAACCTGGCTACTGTATATTATAAAGTAGTGGAACATATTTAGAATGCACAATCAGTTCTTAAGTCAATACTCCAGTTTGATGCTGCAGAAACCACACACTTTATTTCTATGCTTCACCAGCAAAAAAAATGAACTGATTTGTCAGTAGCAAGGAGCACATAAGGACCCACAGATGTGCACAGACGGACAGCAAAGGTCCTGCTGGATAAAAGGTTAATTGGGAAAACTGAAAACTCCTGTCTGAGGGATGAAAGAAGCCCTGGAACACAAAGCTGTGCAGTGGATGAGGAGGGACCGAGAGGTTTTAGCATGGCAGAAGTGACACTACAAGTGAGAGATATGAATTGAAGATGGCTTGAGTGACTCTGTCAGAATATTGTGCTACACTGTAACGAGTACCGGCTGTGTTCGGAAAAAGTAAAACTCAAGAATATGTCCAAGTAGAAACTCTGTCAGAGAGGTGACAAATGAGAGGGAGGAAAAATATGAAGGAAGAAACTGACTTTTTTTTGCTTTGCACATTCCCTCATTGCCTGCTGTAAATATAAATCAAGTGCCCTTTATTCTCCAATTAAAACACACCAAAACTGAAAGTAAAACTTAAAGAGGTTGTTTCAATTCCCCCAGGGTTTAAGACTATAAACAGACAATAATAATTTAATTCCTACTATTTAAAGTCATTTTTTTAAATGGAGTGTGATGAAGCAAAGCCTTTTTGTAATGAGATCACAGAGAAGAAATCTAATCTTCAAACACTCCCTTTCACACACAAAATGAAGTATTTATTATTCATGAAAGGAAGCAACTCCTTATCTACAACAGGTAACACATTTACAGAAAGAATAGAGACTTCTATATTTTTAAGAGCACTTAAAGTGATTCATCGTTATTACTATTATTATTATTATTATTATCAAAAATTCTAAAAGGCAAGTTTGTAAAATATTTGTTTAAAATAGTGTTGCTTTTTTTTAAAAAAACTATGTATTTCTGTGATGCAAAACTGACTTTTAAGTACATATTACACTAGTCTTCAAGTGTGCTTCTGATTTCCTTTAGAAATCATTATAGTTAGGGTGGAAACAATGGAAACAAGGAAAACAAATACTTTTATGATAAATAGAAAGTTAAAAAATTAACAGCGTTCATTAAAAAGTCAAATTAATGCACCCTTACAACAACAAAAGCATTCTTAAATAATTTATGGCCTTTAGTTTTGTAACTATAAAAAATATTCTAGTTTTATAAAATCATTATATTAAACATTATATAAAAATTAAAAAATTACAAAAGACCATTAAATGATTAAAATGTCTAAATTAACAAATGCATCAGCAAATATGCAATAAAAATATTTATTATTATTATTCATTCATTTTCTTTTCGGCTTAGTCCCTTTATTAATCTGGGGTCACCACAGCGGAATGAACCGCCAACTTATCCAGCATATGTTTTACGCATCGGATGCCCTTCCAGCTGCAACCCATCTCTGGCAAACCTCCATACACACTCATTCACACTCATACACTATGGACAATTTAGCCTACCCAATTCATCTGTATCGCATGTCTTTGGACATAGAAACGCCAACTGACCCAGCCGAGGCTCGAACCAGCGACCATCTTGCTGTGAGGCGACAGCACTACCTACTGCGCCACCACGTCGCTATTATTATTATTAGTATATTTTATTTTACACTTATAAAAGAACATTTGTTTACAATCTACTGAAAGATTTGCTGAAAGTGTTTTTTATTTGATTTTGCAAATTTATTCATTCTTTTGTTTCAGTATTTTCCCCTTCACTTTGTCAATTGGTGAAGTTTTTTTTTCCTTGCTCGGATCGGGACTTGTGAAGCTCTGCTTCGGTGGAGTTGCTATTTAGTGTTTGAACTTTCAGCAGTGAAATTTAAACCGCACTGAACTAAACTAAACTGAACTTCAACTCTAAAATCTGGACTTTGCTAAAACTATGTTAAGCTGCTTTGACAATCTACATTGTAAAAAGCGCTATATAAATAAACGTGAATTGAATATGCAATGCTGGGTTGACTATGCAGTATAATTTTTACATTTACATTTAAAAAAACCACAAAGCATGCACCGTTTATTTTACTTTTATCTTTGCTTTATGGCATTTATCTGTGCTTGTAGTTTGTTTATTACATTTTATGCACGATTCACTCCAAATACAGAATCATCCCAATCAATCTAAATGAATACATTTGATAACACTTAAGGGACCAATTCTCATTATTAACTAGTTGCTTATTAGCATGCATGTTATTAAGATATTGGCTGCTTATTAGTACTTATAGACTACATATTCTGCATGATCTTACTCTGCCTTTCTAAGCCTACCCAATACCTTAACTACCTTAATAAAAGGAGCAAATTCAGTTAATGGTTAATCGTCATATTTAATGGTTTGCTAATAGCGAGAATTGAACCTTAAAATAAAGTGTTACTATAAATTCTTCCCAAATTGTGCTATTCAATCATTTGGTGAAATTGTATAGATACAGTATATCGCAATATATATTGCAATGTCAGATTTTTCTAATATGGTGCAGCCCTAATACATACCCACTCTCATATTGTGATTCACTCGTAAACAATCAAACGTTCATTTAATGCATTATTTATTCTTACTTTGATATTCATTTTGAAAAGATAAATGGTTTAAATTGTAATAAACATAGAATAACATGGAAATGTAATTTCGTCCAGCATGAGGAAGCTTATTTCAACCAGTGTGCTTTTATAATTTCCTTAAAAGCTGTTAAAGAGTTTCTTCCTTCCAAAGACATTGTAAAGCTCTTCCTTCCACTGGGAGCACTTATAATTAGGCAGGCTCCATTAACAAACATTTGTTTTTTATTTCCTACAACTACAATTTACCTCACAGTGAATCCTGTAGCTGCTCTGTAGTTTTTTCACATCGGTCATGCTGATGGACTCCGGCAGAGGACAGGAGCCCAGATCAAGAGAAGGGAAGGGGGGAAGGACATGAGACACATCTGCCAAAACACACACACACACACACAGTATTAGAGCTGAAGGTGATTGTGCATGCATTCAGCTGTTTTGATGTGACTGTAGGAGGAGGTTTACCTATGTACTGCTGGTGATGCTGACACTGGGCCGCCACGCTCTGCTCAGGGGTGCTGGACAAATGCTGGGAGCCACTGTTCAGACTGTCCCCCATCCCATCCATCTTGTGAAAGGGCTTGAACCTGGACACAGGAAATACCGACAGCAGGACTAAATGCAGGATTCACTACTGGGATTACAGAGGATATGACTAAGAGAGAAAGAAAAGAAGATTTTCCGTCAGGATGCAGAGCCAATGTCTAATATAAAGCTGTTCTGTGCATTTCCAACACATAAAAGAACCTCTGATACATGAAATGGTCATTAGGAATTAGAGATAGAATATAGGAATTAATGTTATTTAGAAGAATCATGTGTGAACTGATTAATGTTTACTTCTATAGTGTTTTTACAATGTAGATTGGTGTCAAAGCAGCTTAACATAGAAGTTCTAGTAAATTAAAACCATGTCAGTCCAGTTTTCAGAGTTGAAGTTCAGTTTAGTTCAGTTCAGTGTGGTTTAAATTTCACTGCTGAAAGTCCAAACACTAAAGAGCAAATCCATCAATGCACAGCTCCAAAAGTCCCAAACTAAGCAAGCCAGTGGCGAACTGATCACTAAGAAATACTACTTGGTAACACTTTAAGGTGAAGTAGTTACACATGTTCCATGCACTTACCATAGTAATTACAATGAATTATGCATAATGACAAGTAACTAGCCCTAAACCTAACCCCAACTATAAAGCACATGTAATTAGTTAATATTTCTCAGTAGTTAAATGAATAGTTACACTTTAACTATGTCACTTTAAAATAAAAGTGTAACCTATTTTACAAAGGATGTCAAGGTAATTTAATCATACATTTCACTACTGAATCAATAAGATGCTAGCTGTGGCATAAATCATTTTTACATAATTAACTGAATAATTCAGCAAATTATTAGTTTATTCAAGACTGCAAAATCCATGCTGGAATTTCAGTCTGAATGCAGATTTAAACTGGGATGTGAAAAAAGATGCACAATTCTGGATCCGTTCACAATCACTTTTTTCTTTTCTTTTTAAACTGAGATCACAACGTTCCAACAAGTCTACAAAGACAAAACAAATGTAATAAAAATGTAGAAATGTATATTCTGAAATATATTAATTGCTGCAAGCCAGTTAAAAATTATTTTAATTGTTTGAATAAAAAGTTTAATAAAGAATCCACATTTTTTAATTAATAAATAAAACAATTTTATTGAAATAGCAAATATATTGCAGCAGTTACCCATTGACATCTACTGGAATAACAATGAGTCAAGTCATTTTCCAAGGTTTATTTACAGTATTTTGATCTCTATCATAGGGCTGTACAATAAATCGTTTCAGCATCGATATTGCAATATGATCCTTCGCAATAGTTACATCGCGAGCATACTTAATACTGAGTTTGTATTATAATTCATCATTGCATGTATTTTTTTATGCCTGTGATTGTATAATGATTTTAAACGCATACAGGCATAACAAATTGTGCCATTTGTAACTTTAACAGCTATTAATTTTACTGAATTATTTTTATTTACATTCAGTTACTGTACTTGAATACTGGTAGACTCGGAAAACGATAAAACCCTTTTTCAATTGTATCTTTTTCTTGATTATTCTTGATTCTTTTCTTGACCACAAAAAAATGCACATACCACATCGAAAATGTGTCAGGGGACCCCAAAAAGTTTATAGAGCGTTTATTAGATTTTATGGAGATGCACTCCCACTGCAGAATCACCCCAATCGATCTAACAAAACTTTTCCAAATAGACTCTTTTCACATTTCCTGGTTTCTCAGTAGTCGTCGAGGTTGGGAAAACTTAGAGTGCAGTGAATGGGAAAATACAACATATAATTTTTTACAATCTTATTTGCTCAAATAATGAAATAAAAACTCCACAATGATGTTATGAAGACTTTCAGAAAAAGGAGAAAAAAAAAAAAAAAAAGACAGAGGAGAGACTAATGTCAAATTTACTGTCCTGTCTCATAGACGCTACATTAGAAACACCTCAAGACAAGCGGTATTTATTTTTTGTATATTGTGAAGCAAAGACGATATACTACATACATAAATACATATAAATGTTCATATGTTTTTTTAAAAATCTAAATATTAAAAACTTTTAGGAATTCAAGATGCTGATGACCGTTAAAAGCGTCATAACAATCTTGTGAAAAGGGTCTGGTGTTATCTGGTGAAATTGTATTCATATTGGATTTTTGATAGATATATATATATATATATATATATATATATATATATATATATATATATATAATATATATATATACTATACTACACACACACACACAGTTGAAGTCAGAATTATTAGCCCCCTGAATTATTAGGCCCCCAGTTTATTTTTTTTCCTCGTTTTCTGTTTAACGGAGAGAAGATTTTTCAACACATTTCTAATCATAATAGTTTTATTAACTCATTTCTAATAACTGATTTATTTTATCTTTGCCATGATGAAAGTAAATAATATTTTACTAGATATTTTTCAAGACACTTCTATACAGCTTAAAGTGACATTTAAAGGCTTAACTAGGTTAATTAGGTTAACTAGGCAAGTTAGGGTAATTAGGCAAGTCATTGTATAATGATGGTTTGTTCTGTAGACAGTCAGGAAAAAAAAGTTGCTTAAAGGGGCTAATAATATTGACCTTAAAATGACTTTAAAAAATTTAAATCTGAAAAAATTCAAAATTCAAGTCGAAATAAAACAAATAAAAATATTATCAGACATACTGTGAAAATGTCCTTGCTTTGTTAGACATAAAAAAAATAAGAGAGGGGCTAATTATTCTGACTTCAACTGTATATAGAAAATAAAAAAATATCTAGATTATAGATAGATTTTTCCAATACTGTGTAGCCCTAATAGACATTAGTGTTTATAAACACATAACAACATTTTATCTCAGGACATCTGTGATCATTTGATTTTGTGTAAGGCAGAAAAAACTTAAATACTTGAAAAGAATAAAGCTGTCTAATGACAACTGCTCACTCTGTGCAAAGTGCACAACTTGACCGTTGAGGCAGAATGTGTCAAATTTGGGCATTCATGGGTATATTTTGAAAGTTAGATTAACACTGAGAATTATTGAGGCCTTGAGTAATAAGATTAAATGACTGTCTGAATCGAGAACTTTAACTCTTTTTTTGGGATCTGAAAAATTGACTGTGACATGCATGAAAGACACCGATGTCGAGGGCCAAGACGTGACTTGGATATGAGATAAAGATCGCCAGCAAGTGAGAAGGAGAGAGAGAGAGAATGTTTATTTCACCTCTGCTTCTGATGAACAGGTGTTTGTCTCATTGCCATGTACTGCGTGTCCTCCTGCATACGGTTGAGAGGCGAGTCTGGCTTCAGACGAATGCCATAATAATGATATTTTGAGTTCCCCCTGAAACACACACACACACACATACACATACACAGAAAAAAGTGAGTTATCACTTTTTAATTCCAGCAACAACACATCACAATTTGAGACTGAACATTGTTTATTTCAGACCGATCATTCTTTAAGTATTAAGTATAGAGTGTCTGCTGCAAATCACTTGCGCTCAGTTTTCTTCTCTGCGCTGCTGTGCTTTCCAGACTGGATTTTGTTTTTCTTTCTGAAGTGGCTAAGCTGTAAATGCAGTTGCCTTTATAGATGTGCTGTATCTGTGGGGTGTAGTCTGACCTGGTACCAAGCCGGCGCGTGCGAAGGCCCATGAAGACGGAGCGGATGAGTTTGCCAAAAGAGGCGGCATTAACTGGATCCAGCTTTTGCTCCTGACAGTGTCTCAGATAGTGGTTATAGAGAGAGCTCCGTGGCAGACTCACACCTTCAGCCGTCTCGTAATTATCCAGCAGCCACTGCAACTACACACACACACACACACACACACACACACACACACACACACACACACACACACACACACAGATAATCAATATAACAGCATGTCAGCAAGCAGAATTTCCACAAACAAGGACATTAACAAAACCACACATGAAATAATATTTCATCATACATACGCCATACTGATGTAATATTTAACTGACTGATAACAAGCACCTCATGGGATCTGCACACTTTTGCATTTTACTACACAGATTTAAGGAAATCTGTGGATTTAAATGAAAAGGTCACTCAAAAATGGAAAAGTCTGTTATCATGTGTTGTGTTTAATGTCTGTTCTTTATACTTATATGTAACTTCTATGTATGTACTATGGCCATTTATTTGAATTAAAGAGCCCCTATTATGGGTTTTTTAAAATGACCTTCCATGCAGTGTGTATCACAGCTGTAAGTGAAGTGAAATATCCAGCTAAGGCTTAAATCTAAAAGTTTGCCGTGTTTAAAACTATTAATTCATCTATAAAAGAGTCGACTCAGAGTGCTTTAAAAAAAAATTGCCAGGGTAACGAATCTTAAGCCGTGTCTGCATGACGTCGATACGGAACCCAAGTCCCGCCCATTTGTTGTGTGCAGACCCGGGAAAATTGAAACCCCTGCCCACAAACACTGTAGAAAAGAAAATATATATATATATGCCTAATATCAGATGGCCAGAAAGTGATTAATTTTTTATAAATTGTTAAAATTTTTGTATTTGTGATGCAGCAAGTCCTGAGACTGTTGTGCACACTATGATTTTATATAAAATTCACATTAATGTGTGATAGGACTAAAAAGTGGCAATAAACAACTTAACAAGTGAATATTCTCATATCGCGTCTAAAACCACGTAAAAAACGCGGCACATGCCGCTTTCTTTACAGATTTAAATGCATTTGTGAGCTTGCGATCCTCTGCCGTTTGTTGTTGTTATGGCCCTGTCAGCTGTTCCTACACATGTGTGGCGGTCAAGTATCAAAATAATTCAGCTTTTGCCGCTGTGTGGATTAATACTGAATGTGTGCCATGGTTAAGAATAGAGCAATATGCTGGTGTTTAACTGCATTGCTTTAATGCACTCCTGCATTGGGCTCACACATACTGTATACTCTGCACTCTGACTACTTCAAAATTGTTGATAAGCCGTGGTGGGCGATTATCTCTGTCTCGCACTGAATGCAGTCGACCAATCACAACAGACTGGGTTATTGCAGAAATAAGCGCAGATTAGTCTCAAGCAAAGGAGGGGTTTGGGAACAAATGAATCTCGGAACGAATCATACGGGAGTCTTCGGGATAATTAGGTAAAAATAAATACATATTATAAGACAAGGAAAGTGTTTTTTGACCTTGCATACATATTAGACTGTTATTGGAGATCACTAAAACTAAAATATGACCTTTTTAAATGCATAATAGGGGCTCTTTAAAAAACTACTTTTGAAATGTCTAAGTTTGAGGCTGAGTGAATGACAAAATATCCAATTTTGGGGGAATAGTTTTATAAAAAAAGATTATAAAGAAGGTAGCGTAACAGATTCTTATTCAACTATTTTTTAAACATGCAATGGGTGAGAGCTGTTCAAGTTCATGGGTGCAGATTCTTTGCAGGCCTCCTGAAAACCGGGAAACAACACGGAACAGAGCTTGAAACACTCAACATAGGCCTCTGTTTAAAATGAGTGAGCCAAAATTTCCAATTAAGCAAAATTAGACTCTTTATTAACACACTAACAACTAATCTTAATCTCAGGGTCAGGTAATTAAAAAAACTACAAAACAAAATTGCATATCTACAAATATTAGACTTAAAAATGAATTAAATGAAAATAACATTTTAATTTAAAATATATAAAATTTTTAGATATAAGGTTTGAATGCTTTTCACAAGCACGTCTTAGACATGTTGATCCCTGAGATGTTGACTGAATGAGTAGTGTAATGTAAATGCAGGGGGTCTGCAGTGCTTTAAATCTAAAATACACAGAGCGAGGGGGGTTGTTCTGGAAAAAGCATGCTCACAACAGCAGTGAAAAGCAAAGCGAATAAGCAGGCAGGATGAACTAAGCCTTTTTTTTCAGGATTTGTTCCAGTTTCAATAAAGTTTTTTCCCAGTTTGACTTACATGGCTGTTGAGCAGGCTGCTTTTGTGAGTGGCAATCCCTTCTGACTTTTGGAGGTTTTCAATCGCCATTTCAAGCTGAGGAAAAGTGGGAGCATGCAAGACATGAAACGGGGGGAAGAGAAGGAGAAAAAAACAGGGGAGGAATTTTGAGGGTGGGGGGGGACAACAGAAAGTGAAAATGACACAGACAAACAAAAAAAAGAAAAGGAAATCAGTCTGTTAGCTGCAGCCGGACTTTGAGCATTTCCATTACAGTCTGTCAGTGTTTGCAGCCACATTCATTACGGGTGGACAAAAAGCATGCAAATGTGAGGAACTTAGAGGGTTACGCCACTCTTCCTGTCTCGGCCTCATATATGCTAATGAGCTGAACACACAGGGCGTGAGGTCAGGCTACTCTCTAACAGATGAGACAATCTCGCTAGCCACTTCTCAAATCACACAGTTAGCGAGGTCGTGCCCTCTGTAAAGACACTGTCGCGTTTGATGTCTGCCGCTAAGAAAAGCAGATTTAATTTAAGCCAAATAAACATGTTTTTCTGCAGGTATTAGCAGGAGAAGAGGGGACAAGTTTCTTAACTGGACTGTCTTTCCATACTATTTTGAAAATACTATTTCAACAGTTGGAATACAGAGAATAAGCCATGAAAAGAGATTCAGGAGAAAAGATTAGAGAGAGATATATAAAGAGACAAAGAGAGAAAGTTCTGGCAGAGTGGCGAAACTTATAAAGAGGAAGACAGGGAAAAAAAAATAAAAAAATCGGGCATTTTTCCAAGTCTTTAAAAGGCTCCCGAGGGCTCTTGGCCAAATGGTAATGAGCCCCAGGGGTTGCTTTGTTTCGGAGGCCACTCAAGTGGCTGTGAAAACTGCTAAAACAAGGCAGAGCTGGATTATTTAGAGGCAGTCGCCCTTTTTAAGCACTGTCCCTGCTTCAGCCCACCTCATAAACTAGCACACTGTGAAAGAAAGCTAGACTCTCATGACAGTGTGTGTCATCTCTTCTCTACCCAGAACTCTAAGAGACAAATGTGTTCGCATGATGCATCTTTCTGAGAAAGGGACTTGTGAAACACCGTTGTCGTGAAAGAAGGCAAGAATTAACATCATCTGTGACATGTTTTTGATTACCACATAAAAGTTAATTTTGACTCATCCATCAGTTTGTTTCCTCTGGAGAATTGAGCATAAATAGAGCCTGTAAATAAAAAACATTTATACACAAATGCGTTTCATTACAGTTAAAGTTGATTACATGACACATTCAGACACTTTTTTTTAAGTGAGTGAACTTCTAGTCATGTTTTATTGTTTTAACTTCCCATGTCTTTCTAATATGCTTGCACACATCATGCAAAATATATACTGTATAATGTTATGGGCTACATGGTTATGACAGGAGTTAAAATATTGCATATGAGTTTGCGAAGACCATTACAAGGGGTTGATTTTATAAAAACAATTATAAATTTGAGGGATATTCAGCCCAAAATTAACATTTAATCATACTCCACTCACTCTCAGAAATATCTCATATTTGATAAAAAAAATACCTTAATTTGTCTTCTGAATAGGCATGGGCCGTTATAAAATTCTGACGATATGATAACCTTGGATAAAATTATCACAATTTCACGATACTGTGTGTACTGCTCTAAAGTATATTCTTTTTAAATGTCTCTTTACAATTACAAATGTTTCTTTACAATTTAAAAGGGCATCTTTGGATATCTTTTCTGCTGGAGAAATATATATATATATATATATATATATATATATATATATATATATATATATATATATGTGTGTGTATGTATATATATATACGTGTGTGTGTGTGTGTGTGTGTGTGTGTGTGTGTGTGTGTGTGTGTGTGTGTGTGTGTGTGTGTGTATATATATATATGTGTGTGTGTGTGTATATATATATATATATATATATATATATATATATCTATATATAGATATCTATATATAGATATCTATATATAGATATCTATATATATATATATATATATATATATATATATATATATATACATATATATATATGTATATATATAGATCAATCGATCTTTTCTTCTGCTGTCCTAAAAAAAAAAAAAAAAATACAACATACACATACCTTAGGAACTGTATAGCAGAACATTTTGGGGGTTTTAAACCTTGACATTTACAAACCGCTGTATACCTTAAAAACAGTTATCGTCCCATGCCTACGTCTCAACAAATAAACTAATTCACTACACAATTGAAATGATGAAAAGTTTCCTTTTAGAGTAAACTAACTCTGCAATAATGTTAAAGATTTGTGACAATAATGATGCAATGCATACACTTTTAGCATAATAACTGGAAGCACAACTTTTTGGGGGGGATTTCACAAACTGAGGGATGAGTTTTTTTTGACCATGCAAGCATAACTCTGTACAATCCTCTCACACCTCATCTGGACTTTAGCATTATTAGGCTATGCTCATTTTCAAAACCACAGCTCTCCAAACTCCTCTCCCATGTTACTAGTGGAGCAGTCTTGAAGTACTTGAGCAGAGTGGAACGTACCATTGCAGATGATGAGCGTGAGGAGTGAGAGGTGTGGTGGCGGCCACCATCCATCCCGCCGTGGATCAGGTAGGCGCTGCCGCTGGAAATGATCTGACTGCCACCCACATCCATGGCGATTCCCACCATGCCATGAGCGGGTACTCCACCAGAAGAGACGACTGTGGTTACCTGAGCACCACCTGCCTGAGAGTCAAAATAGGCACTTCCACTGCCCTGTCCATACAGCTGGGACTCTGGGTTATACGAGTATGCAGCACGACTGAAGAAGGATAAAAAGACAGTCGTGTTTAGTGTTTAACATTGTCTCAATTTTCAAAACACAAAACTATTGAATTTATCTTTTTAACAACCTTAAAACAAGTTGGTTTGATCTAGATGCTCTGTTTTTACCCTAAATATACATATTTTATGATTAAAGTCGTTATATTCCAATAAAGTTGTGTTTCTCAACCACGTTCCCGGAGGACCACCAGCTCTGCACATTTACCATGGCCGTGTCCGAAATCGCATACTTCCAAACTACGTATATGGTAAGCTAAAAACAATATGCGAACCGAGTAGTATGTCCAAATTCATAGAATTCGAAAAACAGTATGCAAGAAGTACCCAAATGACTACTACTTCCGGCGAGATTCTTAAGTGTGCATCCAATGCACTCTATGCTATCCCATGATGCCTCACGAGAGAGTCACATGATCATGACAAAATGGCGGATGTAGTTCGTCCGAATTTCATTCATACTGCTCACATTCATACTGTATAGAACATACTTTTCTAATGGTTGAGCAGTAAATTTAAATTAAAATGCAGTACCTACTGAGTAGTAGGCGATTTCGGATGCAGCTTATGTCTCCTTAACCAAACACACCTGATTCAGATCATCAGCTCATTAGCAGAGACTGAAAGACCTGTAATGAGTGTGACAGACAAAGGAGACATCCAAAACATGTAGTGTAGGTGGCCCTCCAGGAATGTGGTTGAGAAACAGTGCTCTACAACATTTAAACAATGACATAATCTTTAATATTTAATCAGCCAATTAACTACACAGTGGACATAAGCATGCAGAGAAATGGTCCAAAGCTGCTTGAGTGTTCAATATGGTTATGGTTTTCTTACAAGATATTAAGAAAAAAATCATTAAGTTTTAAAATGCAAATTTTTTCTTCCACAAAAAACTATATAAAATAAAACATTTAGTCAGTTACAGATTTTAGATAACTTTGGGGGGGAAAAGCAGAATGTATAGAAATTAAATGTATATATTATACCATCTGATACCATTTTTGTGTGAAATTTAGAAGTTTAAAATTCTTTTGATTAAAGATAATGATTTAGCATGTTTGTTTAGCAATTGTATTTTAGCAATAAACATTTAAAAAGTGTCACGAATACTTCTTTCTGCTGCAAAAAAAAGCTCTACTATTGCTGATTACATTATAGGCTATTTCAAAGTGGCGATGACATTGGCCAATATACATTTCCTGCTTCTTGTCAAACTATTTTATAACTTTAACAAATGGCAATTTAATCATAGCTTTACGTTAAAACAGCTATCATAACATTATTTATTAATATGTTGAACTTATTGGATTCTCAGAGAGATGAAAATGAAAAAGAGGAAATACTTTAGGACCATTGTTATAGTTTACATCCCTCAAAATGGTCTATATAGTAATAATAAAAAAATAACACCACAATGTATAATATATCACCAAAAAACAATTAATGTGTCCCTATTTTAATAAGTCACAGCTATCGCTTAGAAATCAATGAAAAAGTGGCAATATAAAAATATCCTTAAGCTTGACTTTTGACATCAGAGTTACATCCTCAAAGTGAACAACATGAATGCATCTGACACAGAAGGGTGCTTACATTGTGCCATTGGGGTAGACAGCCTCTGCACCCTCCACATATTGCACCTGCTGGGAATGGTAATGCTGAACCTGCTGCAGCTTCAAACATAAACACAAACACACAAACATACACACACACACACACACACACACACGGATCAGACTGCTGCCAAATTACCACAGCGAAGTTCTTGAGATGTGTTAATGCAGATTCTGTAAGGGAAATGAGACAAACAGCTGTAGGCAGGCAGCAGGCAGTAGGGGGCAGTGAGCACAAAGCTTCACCTCAACAATCAGAGATGCCCTGTCAAGCCCAAAAACTACTTATTAACATATTAGCCGCAACAGCCCAAGCGTGACGTGCGTGAAAGTAAAGCATGTCAGCATTTCGGGATTCTGACAGTATGCTGGGAGAGAAAGAGTGTGATGGAAAGACAAGAACAGTCACGAGAGAGCAAAAGAGATATGTGGAGAGGCAAAAGATAAGGGAGAGGTGTTGCGGGTCCTCAGGATGTGCAGTGAGCGTGCAGGGTTTGATTGACTCTTTTGTATGTGTGTGTGTGTGTGTGTGTGTGTGTGTGTGTGTGTACCTGCTGAGGGACCTGTTGCACTCTAGGCACTGGCAACTGCTGCACCTGAGCTCCCTTCTGGGAAGAACCGGTGGCCTGAACTAAAACACGCTGCAGGTGAGGGACACACACACACACAAATGTCAAATATTACACCCATTTCTCTTTGAAATGTGATGTGCGGAATTGTTTTCATGTAACATTTTCCTAAATCAGAGCAAAATAAGTTAGTTTGGAGTCTATTTTGGGAGCTCTTTATTGGAATATTTACCTATATTTAGTAAACATGTCCAAAATACTATTGGTTAATTGTGCAATAAGCAGGCATGTTTTTTTTAAACTTTATTTCATGTAAATACTTAAACATGTTGGTAAACGGTTTTATTGTAGAAATTGTAAATGCAAATCTAATTGACACTTTTTTTTATAATTCCTTCTATACAATGGCTTGATTTTGTATAAAGTAATAAATATATATATATATATATATATATATATATATATATATATATATATAAACATGACATTACTGTCAGAGGCCATGCAAAAATGTACACAATACCATGTTACTATATTCAGATGCTTTCTTAACTCCTGTTTTCTCACCGCTGTCATTGTGTTTATTCTGTAAAAAGACAGCACATACTTACACATTCATCTAAATGCTACTTCTAGCAGCGTGGACAGCGTATGAATGTTTGCTAATAGTAAAACACTGCCAAACAAGCCATTTCAAATTTCTTTTTAATCCTAAGTAATAACCATTTTGGAGGCTTGAAAAACCAATTTTATAGTGTATATATAAAAAATTTGTCGCCTATCCAAGTTTTAGGAACAACAAATAATAACTTGACTTCTAGTTGATCATTTGGTATCAGAAGTGGCTTATATGAAAGTCAAATACCTCTAGATTACGCTTATTTTACCAAAATAAAATATGATCATGCATTGATTTTTTTAATTATTTAATTAGGACAGTAATGTCTGACTTTGCTTAGACAAAAGTCTTAACAGAAATAATGTACAGTATAGAATATAAAGTCATGGTGCAGTGGAAAAATAATTAATATTGTGTACGAGGAGCACTAACCTACTAAAGAATTTGCCCTCTCCTGTGGTTTGTAATGTAATGGGCAGCACAAATGTCCTGATACCTCAGGCTGTTAATGTTGCCATCCACTCTGCAGATCTCTTGCACACCTCCATACTGAATGTAACCCCAAACCATGATTTTTCCTTCACCAATCTTGACTAATTTCAGTGAGAATCTTGGGTACATGCGGATTCCAATAGTTCTTCTGCAGTATGTGTGATGATTGAGATGCAGTTCAACAAATAATTCATCAGAAAAATCCATCATCCAAAAGCTGCTTCTAGCAGTGTGGCCGGTGTATAAATATTTGTTTACAGTAAAACACTGCCAATCCATTTTAAATGTCATTTTAATCCTAAAACCATACAAGAACTTTGGCATGAGCAGCATGAGGGCTTAAAAAGCCATTTTTTTAGAGTATATACATACATACAAACATACAAACATACATACATACATACATACATACATACATACATACATACATACATACATACATACATACATACATACATACATACATACATACATACATACATACATACATACATACATACATACATACATACATACATACATACATACATACATACATACATATATATATATATATATATATATATATATATATATATATATATATATATATAGTGTATCAGCTGGCTCAACTATGTTTGACAGGACTATATGAAAATAATGATGATGGGTGACATTTCTGTGTTTTATCAAAACACATATTAAAAGAGAAAAAAGCTGCAAAAAGTCTTAAGACCTTCATTTATAAAAGTGCTATCTTTAATACAGACTGCTAGAAGCACAAATGTAACATACTCGGAGCCTACATTTCATCCCTCACTGGTTTTTGTCAGATCCTCCACAGCTGTCCAGGGAAATGTGATGCTCTACTCAAAATATTAGCAGCAATTACATAAAGACTAGTTTCTTTAGATGTGTTCTTGATCCGAACCCAACATCTCCCTCAGGAGCACCACGCAAAGTCACTGCTAATCATTTCAAGTGGCTCTGACAGATGAAGGGTGTGGGTGAGGAGAAATCTTTCATTGCTTCAGATGGTTCCAGCGCATACTTAAGCATCTTTAGAGAGACTCCGACAAAAGAATATCTTTATATTAAACAGCTCGTGTGAGTGTCTCATCAGTGTTTTGTTAGGTTGTGCTGCTGAGTCTGCTCACCTGTTGCGAAGCAGGAACGGGCTGAACCACTGGTGCCTGGGCTGAAGTGGATGTTCTTAACGCCACGGTGGATGCTGTCTCCGAGCCCCCTTCTGACCGCTGCATGGTTTCTCCTGAGCATGGGATAGACAAAGACAAAGGAAGTAAATAACCTTAAAAGGAAAGACAACTGTTGCTTCCTAATTGGTCTTGAGTGGTTTTAAATCTGTTGTAATGTCCATATTAAAGAACTGAACAACATGAAAAGAAGATTATAGTGCCTAACAAAAAGTATGCCAAAAGCCCGTTAGCAAAATTTTTATGTATTTATGGGTTATATTATCCACATAGCTTTCTTTACAGACAACTTCAAGCAGTATGTATGTACTTTATATTCTCTTAAGGCAAAAAACGCTAAGTAGTGTTTGAAAGTACAAACCAAATTAAATTAAAAAAATTATTATGTTAGCGTTGATATGTAATTTCAGTAATTTTTCAGTTTTTCCATCACCAGTAAACTGGACAGTTTCACTTAAAAACACCTTACATTACTTACATTAATTATAGCAAGTTTCTCTTCTAGTAAAAGAAAAAGCATGCTACGTTAACGTGTTTGCATGTAAATGAGCTGCTATTTCCCACCCACTTTCCAGCTCGTGTTTCTTCAAACACACTATTTACCACACTACTTATACTTAAACACACAGAATGAAGAACTGCCCGATTATCATATCATGACCAAGATATCGATAATATATTGTATAAAAAAAAAAGCATGCTGCTTTTCCCATTTACTTAGGATACATGATACAATCAAACTGGGCTCCAACAGGTTGCTAGAGAGCGTCCTGCTGAAATACAACTCTATGCATGTGCCAAGAAAAGTGTACAAAGCGGCTTTCACACCGTCTTCTCCTGAAAGGACCAGAAGCTCAACCTAGCCAAGTCAGACTGAGTCACCCACATCCCCAGCAGGATCCTCACCTCTGAACTCTATTATGAAGAAAAGAACAAAGGAAACATTAACAAACCCATCACAACTGCAGCGTGGCCCTGTTCAGTCGACAGGGAATACAGCTCAAGTGACGATTTAAGTTTGCCGCCATTGTCAATATTCTGATTTAACTCTCTAAGGCTATGTTTACACTAGTGTTTTTTGTGTTTTAACAAAGTATTTAAAATGATAATGATCCCTGTTCCACTCTGGTGCTTCAGAAACGAACTCCATCCACACTACACATTCAAAAGCACATGACAGAATGAAAGATATAAAATTATACTACAAAATTGTATCCCATGTACACTTCTTAAATTAATCAAATTAAAATGGCATGCACTATAAACAACAGCTGGCTGTTGAGTATACTGTGTAGCGTAACTTTGATGTCAAGTTAGCAATGCTATAATGTGCAATCATAGATTTTGACTTTTTTTTCACTTAAATACTCTGTAATTTGTCTATACAGGCAGGAGTAAAACATAATTCAAAACTGCAATGGGTTTACTTTAAAATGACAAAGTTTTAATCTAAAAGATGTTGTGAAGTTTAAAGCTTTGAAAAGTGCATTTTGTATTCGATGTTTGACATCCCAATTGAAACATGAAGACAAGGTGGGACAGAATATCTCCTCCCTCTTTTTTTTAATTTTTTTTATATTGTTTAGGGGGTTTTCACCTTTATTATGACAGGACAGTAGAGAATTCAGACAGGAAAGCATTGGGAGCAGCGAGAGGGGAAGGATCGGCAAAGGACCTTGAGCCGGGAATCGAACTTAGGTCACCGTGAACACATTGGTGCTATATGTCAGTGCGCAGTACCACTAGGCTACTGCCGTCAACAGCTCCTCCCCTTTAAAAAAAAAAAAAATTGCCAATAGCATCTAGTTTTTAAGCACAGCCCTGCCAGTGAGAGTGTTTGAGCCTAATTGCATCAAATAAAAAGCAAATGAGAAGCGTCTTAAAGGGGCGGGGCATGTCAGATACTAGAGAGCATTTGATTGGGTAGATGATTTGATTAGAAACTTAAGTATAAGGTGATGTCAAAAACGTTTTGTTGATCCATTTAGGTGGAAGTGACAAACTGCAACCTTTGGATGATTATATCTTCTAAATGCGAATTTTGGCACTGTTTTAAAGCACACTGTCTTATCTATATGTCTATCCATCCATCCATCCATCCATCCATCCATCCATCCATCCATCCATCTATCCATCTATCCATCTATCTATCTATCTATCTATCTATGAGCAATATCACACGAGAAGCAGTGCAATGTGGCTGTATATCGGCACTGGTGGGAGGCATGCGTTAGTGTGCCACAAGTGACAATATGCAGCCATATCACACTGCTACGAGTGTGATATTGCACTTATACAACAGTTCGATGGCATAATAGTGTATATAAAAAAGAAAATCAAACACGGACAGTCTAAAAATCCTTTTGTAAGAGGTACTTCTTTCTTCTTCCATTCAGTCACATCTGCAGCTGACGTCAGAATGCTACTTCACCAACGTCACTTTAGAGCTAGTTTTTGAATGATTCTCTAGCGTAATGTCTAAAGTGATGACAAAACAGGTGATTATGCTGACATTTTAAGATTATAAGACTGAACGGCATGAAATGCCATCAGTCTAGAGACATTTTCCAGTATTTCTCTGTTGCAATCAGGATATCACAATAATTAGCCCTGAAAAAGCCAAATCAGAGCCAACACTACCAGATTACTGTTGTGTTTGCGATAAGGAAAAACCCTAAACACATGCAGGCATTTCTTCTTTCTTTCTTTTTACTGAACTAGTCTGCAGTAATGAAAACAGGAGACACATTAGAAACAAACAGATGGCAACCAAAAAGTAACTCAGTGTTATACAAAGGCTCAATCCCAATTCTATTTTTGTACCCCTACCTTCAAAACTTTTACCCCTAAGAATTGGCACAGCACTTCAACGCCTGCACATGTCATCAAATGTCATCATGATCTATTGCTTCATTTGAGATCAGACAATCACGACTGCTGTAGTTATTCCAGTTGTGTTATTTTTTGGTGTTTATCTTCAGGAAATCACTGAAGGGATATATTATGTTATCATAACAATCTAATGTGGCAATGAGATCATAACTATACTGTGTATTTACACAGTGGCCTTATTCATCTCTGCAAACACACGACAACAACATTAACATTATCCCAGACACTGTAAAAAGCTCATTTTCAGCACCTAGACTGCTCTGACAGGGTATTCGAGTGTCATCGAGTGACAGAATGTTGTGGGACTGCTGTACAGGAGTTATGATTATGGATTATAGATCGCGAAATTTAGCGGGGTTTTTTTTTTTTGCTGTTTTTTTTAAAAGCATGACGGTAAAACATGAACCCGGTTATGAATATATTAAAACATGTGCTTGTTTGTCGTAAAAATTCGTAATAATGACAAAAAAATACTAATTTGGGGATCTCCTTACTGAAAGTGATGTCCTTACTGAGTGAAACTGCCATTGTGGCAGGTATATTCTGGGAAATTTTCTTACCCCTCCGTTTCGAGTGTGCTCCTGAAAAATCTTCGTTCGAAGAGGTGTATACCCCTTGCCCTTAGCCCTACGCCTTCAAGCTAAAGAGAATTGGGACACCACTACCCCTTGACGGGAACGCACAAAAAGAGGGGTAGGTGTAAGGGGAAGGGCTAAGGGGTAGAATTGGGATTGGGCCAAAGAGTGGCCAACATAAAATACATACATTCCTGAGTCCCATCTTACACTCAACACACTACAATTACTATGGTATAAATACAACACTACAACATACAAAAGAGAGAGATCGACTTAGAATATCACTTCCCAGTTTTAAAATGATTTGATCAGCTGTAGTGAAGTTACGAGTTTGAATGTTTCTTCTCTAAGGGCTTATTATGTGGTCTCTGTCGCCATCTTGTGGATGGACAACATCAACTGCCTTTGCTCTGCTCAGTACGACAGGCTGATGGATGCAGATGCACTGTATATCTCCAAAATTCTAAATATTTAAAATACGCACTATCTTTATAAATAAACTGCATAGTTGCAATCTAAACAACTACATTCTCGCCTAAAAGTAATACAGAAGGGTGAAGAGGCTCTACGAGTGCTGTTTTTGCAGAATATCACATGTAAGGTTGTGCAATTTGAAGAAAATATCTAATTGTATTTTTTTTGACAGATATTGCGATTTCAATTTTCATTTGCAGTTAAATTTACAAGTCAAGTTGTATTGTCGTTTCTTACTGCTAAAATGTTATATTAGCAAACAACTCTGAAATTGTACTTTGCTTGAGTGTTACTGGCAATACTTTTAGTTTACTTTTTAGCAAGACGCTCCTTATATAGCCACCTGTGGTGCTTTTTTGGGTGCTGGTTGTTGTATTTTTCTCGTGTTGTGGCAACAACTCTGCGACAGCTCTTAGAAAATTACCTGGTTTTGTTTGGTGTCTGTGATTTTGAAACCAAGATATTCCCATATTACCAGTGCTGTTTTTCTTTGATATTAATTCATCTAATAATGCTTCTGAAGCTGCAGATGCCATCATCCCACTCGTTCGCGCTTTTCTGTTTGTTTGTTATTTATTGTGGGTGTTCCGCATAGTTCGGTTGAGCAATTCTGATTGGGCAGAACAAAAGTGTGCTCACTCAATTGGCTAGCAAGACTGTCACACACAGACGGCTGTCACGCATTTGCTCTGGGTGGGGGAAGTTAAATAATATTTATTTCATATCGCAGCCTCTTGCAATTAGCTAATCACAATGTTTCAAATTGCAATTTCGATTTGATTTCGACTATTTGCACAGCCCTAATCACACGGCTATCAGCCAATCAGATTCAAGAACCAGACAGAACTGTTGTGTGTGTGTATATATTAGAGATGCCACAATTCTCAATAAAATATTGAACCGTTCGGTACGACATCCACGGTTCAATACGCGCTTGTGAATTGCGGTTTTTCCGGTTTTACGTTTAAATAATTTATGTGCGTTTTATTTCTCTCCGAATAGACTGTTTGTGTGTCCCTGTAAGTTTACGAGCTGAGATGAGGAAACTCCTCCCCGCGAGTAAATATTTAATCACTACAGGGCTCGACAATAAGGACTGCCCGATGGCCCGGGGCCAGCATGAGAGACGCTCGGGCCAGTGTACAGAATGCGGTTCGTTTGGCATATGCGAGTCCAGGAATCGCGCTCAAATCAGCGCCAAATCAATCGCTCCGAGATCGCCTGAATGAGGTGGTCTCTGCTCGATTGAGCAGATCGATTGTAGTGAGAAAACAAAACAATTCAACGAACTAAGGACCCAGGCTATACCACAGTGTATTATGATTGTGTAATAGCCATATATACGAATGATGAGCAGGGCGGGATGTCATTCCTACCGGTAAATGTGCGTTTCGTGTCTAATGCGAAAGTGAAAGCATGCTGAAATATTAACGAGAGCTGTTTATCAGTTAGGAAGATTGAACGAAGTTACCAACTGATAATCTTTCCATATTTTAATCTTATAATATGTTATATTAGGCCTGTTGTTTTGTTCATTTCTGCACTGACAGCTCAATAGAAAGATCAACATTGATCTGCTTCATGATCTAATGCATGATCTGATGATCGGTTCATCTATTTATTTGTCATTTAAGCCTATAATGCATAATTCTAGCCAACGTTTCTTTAATAGATTAATTCAGTTGATTTTTACAAAACTTGACAACTGAAATGAGGCTCTGAGAAAGTCTGACCTCTCTGATTTGTATTTATGTCTGTGGGTGTCAAAATTAAAGTGCATATTTTCGCTTATAAAATATATACACAACTGCTCAAAAGTTTGGGGTCAGTATGATTGTTAAATATTTTAAAATAAGCTTCTCCTGCTCACCAAGGCTACATTTATTTCATCATAAATATACAGTAGCACACATTGTAAAATTGTAAAATGTTATTGCACTATAAAAAACCTGTTCAAAAGTAGTTTATAATTTAATTGAATCATTTATTCCAGTGATTTTAAAGACGAATTTTCAGCTTCATTACTCCAGTCTTCAGAGTCACATGATCCTTCAGAAATCACTCTAATATTAATTATTATTGTTTTTATTATTATTATTATTATTATTATTTTAAATGGTAATAGTAATAAAAGCAATAATGTCTGGAGTAATAATTTTATTTGAAACTACATACAATAAGAAAACAGTTATTAAAAAAATTAAATTAATATTTAATGCCCAGTTTGTACATAGGCTACCAGCAGCTGTGAGATTTTAGTGTTAATTTTTTTATTATACAATACACTAGGAACTACTGTACCTTTCTTGGCTTTGAAGTAAAATAAAGGAGTATTGCAATAAATCGTTTTTATTTTTTTCTCTTTCTTACTGTTCCTATTGCCTAAGCATAGAATAACAATAAAAAAAAAAACACTTATGTGTTAAGCCATCAGAACCGAACCGAAAACCGTGTTAAAAAACCGAGGTATGTATTGAACCGTGAGCTAACTGTATTGTTGCATCCCTAGTATATATATATATATATATATATATATATATATATATATATATATATATATATATATATATATATATATATATATATACACCCTTAAGACTAACATGCTGATGCTAACATCTAAAAAGATTAATTTTAATTTCACAGGGACTTTAAAATAAATCATTCAGGATGTGCCTTCTGTTGTTTCAGTTCCTATGAACTTGATGACATCACACACGAGACAAAACTCAGGGTAATAATGGGTGTGAATGTGGGCATTGATGCTTTTATTTTCAAAGGTCTGTGTTTTTGGCTGTCTACACAAAAACGCAACCCTGAAGATTTCAAACTAGTACAAGGTCCACAGCGTTTTCAAAAATCTCCATTTTTAAGAGTTGAAAGAGTTTAGTAGTGTGGATGCCAGGTGTAAATCTAACAAAAGTTGTGTTTTAAAATGAAAATGCACTAGCAGAAACATATCCTAAACCATGCACTTAACAACTGGAAAGCAAAGAAAAAGAAAAGACAAATGGAGACAAGGCAGCCTCCCACAAAAAAAAAAAGAATAGGAGGTAAGGAAAGGGGACTTTGGAAAATGTAGAGGGGTGGAAAAACAACATACCCCCCAACCATGAATAGAAAAAAGAAGAGAAAAAACAAAAATGGCAATGAAGGTTGGTCCCCCCCCCACCAGGATACTGATGATCTCCAGCGGTTGTTTGGAATGAGAGTTCGTCTCTAGGGGCTCCAATAATACAGCTGATATGAGGAAATTCCTCAATGCTTTGTAAACGTTTGTCGGTTGCTATAGTGAGGCAACCATAGCAACCATCCCCAACTCTACCACCCCCCTTCCCGTTGTGCTATTCTTTTTTAAGCTCACACACACACAGGAACTTTGGAGAGCTGGAGAGACAGACAGACTCAGAGACGGGGAACGAGAACTACAGGGGGGCGACCGATCGCTGTACATCTAAATAAGCTCTTAACCGGCCTGTCGGTGTGCTTACTGTCAGCAGTCTGCTCAACAGGTCCCAGATCAGCGCTTATGATGCGTGTCTGCATTGATTCTGAAGAACAAGCAGGAGCGGGGGCTGATCTGGGAGATTGTGCGTTCTAAAAGAGACCCCTGACTGACAGTTTGTTGTTAAAGTTTAAAAAGACAAGCAATATGCTTCACTTGCTTGATTTCATCTGCAGGAAAAAAATGAACGCTAATTACAGGCACTTAAAGTTTTCCATCGGGAGAAGAAGAATAAAGAATAAAAGCTAATTGTGTTTTCAGAGATTCGTATTATAGAAATAATGAATTCTCAAGTGTGAAGCTCTATTCAAAGGTAAATTAATTGGAGACAAATCTAACTCTCCTCGTTTTCAGAAAATAAAGGGTTTGTGATGAATACAATAGATGAATCGGTTTAGCGAAAAGCATGATCCCGGATGCTCTCCGGGTGTATAAATTGTCGAAAGAACAAATCCCAAACATTTTTTTAGACAAAGATAATGAAATCTCCTGTAAATCCATTACAACTCAAGATTGGAAACCAACATAAATGGGCATTTTCTTTCAAGTTTTAAAGTGATTGTTCTGCAAATATTTTATAGCACTGTATTACTAGAATAAACACACTCTTGCACTCTTTTGAGGGCCAAAAGTCACATACAGCAATGGTGACTATTATTTAGTGTATAATGGCACTAAAAAACATTATTTGTAGCCTACTAGGGCTACACAATATATTGTTTTAGCATCAATATCGCAATGTGATGATTCGCAAAATAGACACGTCGCAAAATATATGAGTTTGTATTATAATTTATCATATGTGTTTTTGAAGCCTGGATTTGTATAATGATTTTAAAGGCATTCAGGCATAAGAAATTGTACCACTTGTGACTTTAACAATGATTCATTTCATTGAATTATTTTTAATTTTATGATTCAGCTACTGTACTTTAATACTGTTAGATTCAGGAAATGATAAAACACTTTATTTTTGTTGTATATTTTTATTGATTGTATTTATAAATTGTTATGCATGAAAACTCACAACATGTGCAAATACAGAAATGCACTGCAAATAGCACAGACCACAATGAAAACGTGTCGAGGGTCCCTAAAAAGTTTATAGATTGTTTATTAGATTTTGTGGAGATGCAAATAGTAAACATCAATTCATCAATCATTGACTAAACACGTGCGTGAAAATACTCACAACACATGTAAATACAGAAATACACTGCAAATAGTACAGACCACAATGAAAATTTGTCAAGGAAAATGCATAGATTGTTTATTAGATTATATGGAGACGCACTTCCACTGCAGAATCATCCCAATCAATCTAACATTATAATTTTTTTCCAGATAGAGATATTAAGTCATCTGGTGAAATTGTATTTATATCGCAATATATATGGCAAAATAAAAAAAATATCGCAATATTGGATTTTTCCAATATTGTGCAGCCCTATTTATCTTATTCTTCAGGTACGAGCGGGTGCAGCCATTTGAATCTTTTCGGAATCAGAACAAGCTTTAGTGCCAGGTATGTTCACACATATGAGGAATTTGTGAACATTTTTTGGCTCAAAACTTCCAGTCTCATTCACTTCCATTCATTTTTAGAGGTTAAAAACAGCTAGTTTTGCTGCTTGATGTTGGAAACTGATATTTTTTTTATTATATTATTCTACTTTTTATGTATAGTCATGCAAACACCTGTTTGTAGAGCAAGTAGTTTGACCGTTTTCTGACGTTTATTATTCCTAGTCATTTCTCCCATAGCAACTGAATCGGAAGTTCTAAAACAATCGCAAAAACAAGTGCACTTCACATTGAAGAATAAAGTCAATTGCCTACCATATCAGCTATGTGCTTTGCTCTTTTGAAACTTTCCCTTTCTCAGTATTTAAATTTGTCAATTTTGTATTGAAATTTAAACAATAAATGTGGTTTTAACATGGTATGATAGGTCGCTATATCTGTATCAATTCAAGCATCACTCACTCACTTTCCTTCAGCTTATTCCCCTCTCTATCAGGAAATTTTGCTTGCATAATCAGCATAACCTCAGCGCCATTTAGCTCCCCTCTTCTGCTATACGTGAGCAAAGCTGCACCATTAGTGCATAAAGTGTGCAACATTCCACACTTCAAGGTATTTAAAGTGTAAATTTCAGTGTGAATGCACTACTTATTCTATGTAGAACTGTGCAAAAGTATACATAGAGTACCTAAAGTCTCAGATAAAATGTGCTGATTTGTTTACTATTAAAACAATTCTGCTTTATGGCGTAAAACATTTGCCAAGCAAAAATATGCATAATAAAATAGCTTAAATATTTAATCAACAAAAAGGTAAGTGGCTGGGTGAATTTCATGAATGACGTTGGTTTCAGTTCTGTGGAAATTTGTGGATTGGTGGGCACAGATTGTGGGAGTAATCACCAAGTCATCACCAGACTGGAAGTCTTCCAGTTTGTTTACACCAGTTAGAGGCATTTAGACACAGTCACAGTAATGCATTCCAACCGGGCTAGCTGAATCAGCCAACAGAAGTAATTTGGTTCAAATCCCAGAGACTAGAGCTCACCTGAACCAGACTGAAAAGGTAAAATGCAAGTCATAATGTAAATAAGCTTCATCAGAACTAAGAGGGTAAATAGTACGAGTGTGGTTAGATCTTTTAAAAGAATGGAATTTGCCCGAGGGGTGTTGCATTGGTTATAAATACGTCCTGCTGCTGTAGTTATCTTTGGAGCGGATTCCTGCCTGCTGCTATTATTCCTAGAGAACGGAAGAGATCTTGCTGAACACCTGAAGGCATACAGTGAGCGAAGTTAACATCAGCCAGCCAGTCCAAATATTATAAAAATGAGCCACTTTGTACGTTTTCAGTAAAAAAATAAATAAATAAAAATAAATAAATAAATAAAAACTGCCATTAAACAAACTGGTATGACATAATTTATCAAAATCAAACTAGGTAAGTATGGCACTTAGGCTCCACAAAAAACATTAAATACTGGACTGCTACAGAATTGTAATCGAAAGCAACACTGACATTGTTTTTTCCGCATTTGTAATACTGTAAAAAAAAAAAGTGAAAATAAATTAAGAACTGTCCAATTGCAGTACTTGTTCAAACATGCCCATTGCTTTTATCAGATTGTTTCTTAACTGCTGTATTGTTTTGTATTGTATGTGTTTGTGTGTGTCTTGCTACGGTTTCCCCCACAGTCCAAAGACATGCGGTACAGGTAAATTGAATAAGCTAAATCGGCCGTAGTGCATGTGTGTGAAAGCAAGAGTGTATGGGTGTTTCCCAGTGTTGGGTTATGGCTGGAAGGGCATCCGCTGCATAAAACAAATGCTGGATAAGTTGGCGGTTCATTCTGCTGTGGTGACCCCTGATTAATAAAGGGACTAAGCCGAAAAGAAAATGAATGAATATATGTGTATTACGTTTGAGGAAAACACATCGCACATATTTCTATATTAATCTGAACACTTCTCTTAACAGTGTCAATATGTCTGCTAACAGTATTCTGCGGCTCAGATTTTTATTTTTTACTTTTATTTTACCCCTACACAAAGAACCAGCTAACTAGAGTCTTTAGACATGCACATCTAAGCTTCTAGAAAAGGTTAAAAGCCACACAAATTCCCCACCAGCAGTTCTGGGCCGCACAAAGGCAGAAAACAGCAGGAGTAGCCTGGCACTTTGGTGTGAAGAGCGAGTGAGGCCCGTCCTGAATAAGCTTCTGGTTTATTACAGTAGAGCAGAGACTCCCTGCCGTACGATACAAACGCACACCTCAGACGAACACAAATGAGCTATTAAAGACCACCACAACACCGCAGCCATTTCCTTCAGTTCTCATTAACCTGAGTGCAAAGAGACGGAGAGTGAAATCCTCTCCTAGAAGTATGCTGGAAATGAAGCAGGCCTAAATGACAATCAAAACATAAAGTAATACCTGTGATTGAGGCTAGTGTTGAGAAAATGGTTTAGACACATCTGTCACAGAAAGATTGAACTTAAACAACACTCGATCAGAGCAAAGCACATGCAGATGTTCAATTAAAAACAGGAGCCCACAGTCTTGGCTCTTGTTTGCACTGGCCCACATTGTTTGCAGAGCAACAACGGTTGCTAGTGGCAACACCGTCCACTCCCGTTTCCAGGAGCCTGTTGCTATGCAACCAACAGAATACTTCCCAAACCAAACAATGCCATCCCCCAAGTGATCCTTCTATCTCACATTAACCAGAAACTTAGAACAATAAATACATAAGCTATTACTCTGACCCTCTGGAGCGGAGGCAGGGACTCGGCAGAGAAGAAAAGCATGTGCCCTAATAGAGAAAAATCTACAGAAAGCTGTACTTCAGGACTTACAACAACTTTCATTGCTATGGCACGCTGACGGGGAGTGTTAAAGCCATCAGAAAGATTAAAAAAGTTAAGAAAAGAGAAGAAAAAGACCATTGCACCTCAACTCTCCAAATACAACAATCCCTTTGTAAACGAAGCCTCAAATTACTTTTCCAACTAAATAATCCAGACGTTCCTGATAGACGTGCAGCTTGGAAATACACTCTGATTGCTTTTACGACCCGCCGGAAGCTTCGAACAGCCATGCAATAAAGCAGAGACACTTGTTGCCATTAAAGGGCCGTCTATACTGGACATCTGTGTCCAACAAGCTGGGCTGACGTTCTGCAGATCCACCGCTTTCAAAACGCACACAAAATGCTCCTGCCCCTTAGGATATAGAACATTCATCCAATGTAACAGCAAATATGAAACATGAAGCTTTATGTTTTTAAGCTTGGGTGATGTGTGTGCGGTTACGAACTTTTATACAGTACAATGAATTTGTATACAAACAGATTTATCTAAACCACAATGGGGTTTTTTATGCACACATAAAATTTATCCTGTTTTCTTTTTTTACATTTATAATTTAAATGTTTTTGTAGTCGTTGCAGACATATTTTAATCCCCTCACAGAAGACGGCTTGGTTGAGAGTTGACATGTTGTAGACAAACTAATTAGCACATATAAATGGCACGATAGCAATCACTTTTTGTGAAGGCAGATTTCTGCTCCCAAGTAACACTTGTAGAAACCAGACAGACAGTTAATTACGGTTTTTATCATTTTTTATATAATATATTTTACCATTAGCACCTGACAACTATTTTTTTAATAAATTGTAAAATTCTGACTGTTTGAGTTCGATTAAAAGTAACCATTGGACATACATAGAGCTAAAACCAATTTAAAAACATGTCATACAACACAAATAATTAAAATCACAGCTTAATAACAGTAAACACTTAACATTTATTAAAATTATGAAGGCTAAAGTATAAGGGTTGTGATTAATGTCTATTTTTATACTTACAGTTCAATAGGAATATCCAACATTTCTACAGCAATACCATGGTTACATAGTGGATCGAAAAGCCTAAAGGCGGATTTATACTTCTGCGTCAAGCACACATGTATGGTCTGCCACAGCCTTCGAATGGTCGCAGACCCCCATTATGGCTGACGCCGATGCTGATGAGCACCTCTCAAAAAAAGTAACTACACGTCGCATCGACACATGGCGCAAGCTCTGTGATTGGTCGGCTTGGTAGCTGTGCCGAATGTGTGTGGTGCTGAGAGCCACAAGCCCAATGGAGTGATTGTTTACATGTGTCGAGTCCTGTGAAAAAGCTTTTGGTTTTACCTTATGATTAAAGTTGTTGCACGTCCGCCGATTCCCACATCTGAATGAGCGATTTTTAGCTACTTGTACATTAAGGTAGCATTCAGAAAAAACAAAACACCAGCAAAGAAACTCGATACAGAGGAACATACAAACCTACTGCCAGCTAGCATTTCAGAAATGTTATTGCAGAGCAACACAAACAGCACGCAGAAGTATAAATGAATGGGTACGCGCAAGGCATGTGCCGTGGGTCACGGCGATCACTCCTCACAGAGGTATGAGCCTGCCTTAACTGGATCATTGTGTAAAGGCTGGTTTATACTTCTGCGCCGAGCGATCGGCGTGACCCACTGCGCATGCCTTGTGCATTGCTGTGCATTTATACCTCTTTGTGCTGTTTGTGTTGCTCTGCAATAACATTTCCGAAACGCTAGCTGGCATTAGGTTTTTTATGTTCCTCTGTTTCAAGTTTCTTCGCTGGTGTTTTGTTTTTCCTGAACGCTACCTTTAATGTACAAGTAGCTAAAACTCGCTCATTCAGACACGGAAACCAGTGGATGTGTGACAAATTTAATCATAAGGTAAACACAAAAACAAAAGTTACCAATTGGAGCTCCTTCACGGGACTCGGCACTTGCTCCAACGGGTTTGCACGGCTCTCACCCCTGCCTACACTTGTCAGCGCTACCAAGCCGACCAATCACAGAGCTTGCGCTATGCGTTGTTGTGTCATGTTGTCACATTTTTTTAAGAGGTGTGCGTCAGCATTGACGTCAGCCACGACGAGGGTTATGCGACCGCGCGCGAAGGCTGTGCCAGAGCATATACGTGCGCTTGACACAGAAGTATAAATCAGCCTTAACTCTTCTGTTTTATTTTCCGCATCAGTGTTATTGGGAATGTCAGCAATGCTTCAATATGCTACGGAAGGGTAGTTTCACTGGCACTACCCTTCCTACACTTCAAGAACTGTACTCTTCCAGAGTGAGTAAAAGAGCTCGCAAAATCACTCTGGACGCCTCACACCCAGCACACTACCTGTTCAAACTGTTACCGTCTGGTCGGCGCTACAGAGCACCAAGCACAAAAACAGCCAGACACAGGAAAAGCTTCTTTCCTCAGGCAATCTACCTCATGAACAGTTAAATATTTCCCTACTGTGCAATAAACATGTGCAATACTTTCTCATACATGTACACACTTGTACACAACACCTTATAACAATATACAATGCAATACTTTCTCCATTCGAATTGGTACACACCACCTTATAACCTGTATAATTACAACAAATCTGTACATACAATTCAACATCCAGATATTTTTGACTAACTGCATCTATGTTTAATGTTAATCGCCTTTTTCTTTTCTCATATTTAATTTTGTGTTGTCACTTGTCACTTTACGTACACTGGAAGCTTCTGTTGCCAAAACAAATTCCTTGTGTGTGTGAAGCACACTTGGCAATAAAACTGATTCTGAATTACTTTAGGCAACGCAGTGGCGCAGTAGGTAGTGCTGTTGCCTCACAGCAAGAACGTCGCTGGGTCGCAGGTTCGAACCTCGGCTGGGCTGGGTCAGTTGGCGTTTCTGTGTGGAGTTTGCATGTTCTCCCTGCGTTTGCGTGGGTTTCCTCCGGGTGCTCCGGTTTCCCCCACATTCCAAAGACATGCAGTACAGGTGAATTGGGTAAGCTAAATTGTCCATAGTGTATGAGTGTGAATGTGTGTGTGGAAGTTCCCAGAGATGGGTTGCGGCTGGAAGGGCATCCGCTGCGTAAAATCGTGCTGGATAAGTTGGCGGTTCATTCCGCTGTGGCGACCCCGCAAGGGACAAAGCCGACAAGAAAATGAATGAATGAATGAATTACTTTAAAATAATCAAAACATTCTTCTTTTTTATCTGGAAACTTTATCAAAACTCTGTTTTTGTTTAATAGACACAATTTATTTCACACCCTAGCCCTAATACTGTTGCAATGATGAAGTTTACATCACATGCTCTGTACTTTTACATCCATAAAAATGAATCACACTTTGGGCTTATGAGAGTCATTTCTTTAGATCCATTTTAACATCTTATGACTGAGCCACTGAGATTAAGGTTTGCAGATGGCAAGGTTGGGCTGAGAAATTGGACAGTTTAAATGGTCGGCTGGGTCCCCGTGTGAGCCCAAGCAAAACAAAAACCTAGAGATTTTATGCTCCTTGATCGTCCAAACCAGGCACATATGCCAAACCCTCAATCTTCAACTGCCGTCAACCCTAGTCCATCCGTCGCCAGTACACCAAAAGCAAAGGGCTCTGCAGCCAGGGAAAAATCGGTCGAGCGTTGCCATGGAGACCGTTTGTTCACACTTACAACTCTACCACCCCCCTCCTCATCCTCCTCCACCCCCGGTAACCCTTTCCAGATTTCCGCACCACCCCCAACCCGGAGCGGAGGATGATTCCGAAAGGGAAAAAAAGTGTTGTAAAAGAGAAAGCTTACCTTTGAAAGACAAACTAGAGAAGGTGAAGAAGGAGAAGATTGTTAAATGTGTCAGCTCCCACAGTGATAATTATGCTTTCTTTCAGTTTTTTTTTAATAGTGATGACAAAATGGTGGAACTTCAGTGTTGTTGTCACACCACCTTGTTGCCCTTAGTGATACCAAAACAGCAGGTGTCTGTTTGAGGTGCAAAAATATATGCATCCTAGTAACTACACCCAGTGACACATGCAGAAAAACTGCTCAAGGATGAGTTTTTGACAAACTTCACTTGATTCTAGCCAGCTGAGTTACTGCTGCAGGCTTCGTATTGCAACAGTGCAACAAGTTCTGGCTGGCGCTAGAACTAAATTAGACGCTAGAATCAAAGTGAAGGATTATTCAGCGATTTAAAACGCATTTATATACCTGATATTGTTTCATTGAAGACAGCGAAAAGAAGATTAGCAGACTACAAAAAGTTAAATGCCAAATGGCAACAAGTCAACGGCAGCCAATATGGTTAGGAGGGAAGACCGAAATTTCCTAAAGTAATTCTGTCATGCCACATTGTCTCCACATTACGTCTACACATCGACACTGGGATTTCAGAGTCACGCAGGCTGAGTAATCATTCTTTTGATAATCCACAAGAACAACAAAGCCTTCACTCCAGTCCTTTATTGACTGATTTGATTCCATCATAACAACAGCTGGATTATCACACGCCCTTCGAGTGTGGTGATCTCTACAGCTGTACATGAAGAGATTCCATATGTCTCTTTGGTATTTAAACTTCCTGGCTGATTAGCTGATTATTCTTACCACCAAAAAAGCAAAGACTATCTACATTCATTCATTCATTTTCTTGTCGGCTTTGTCCCTTGCGGGGTCGCCACAGCGGAATGAACCGCCAACTTATCCAGCACGATTTTACGCAGCGGATGCCCTTCCAGCCGCAACCCATCTCTGGGAACTTCCACACACACATTCACACTCATACACTATGGACAATTTTAGCTTACCCAATTCACCTGTACTGCATGTCTTTGGACTGTGGGGGAAACCGGAGCACCCGGAGGAAACCCACGCGAACGCAGGGAGAACATGCAAACTCCACACAGAAACGCCAACTGACCCAGCCCAGCCGAGGTTCGAACCTGCGACCCAGCGACGTTCTTGCTGTGAGGCAACAGCACTACCTACTGCGCCACTGCGTTGCCAGACTATCTACAGACACATGATATTATCATCTCATCTAACCTCTAGCCCAAGTATCACATTATATAATCCAATTTAGTCATGTCAACAGCAGCCATGGCTAATCAAAGGATGAATTCGATGGATTGTATTTGACAAATTCTCCAGGATAAGGAAATTACATAAAAGCAACGGGCTGATAATCAGTTTGCCTAATATTTATTACAGATATTAGTAGATTTTGTGCCTGTCATGAAAATCTGCTAAAATGGCTTCTGTCAGACAAGTGTTAAAAGCAAAGCAAAAAAGTAGTTTATTAAAGCAATCCTGCAGGACGACACCTGTTGCACACACACACATACACACAGAGTGACTCAACAGACAGTTTTATACCCATCAGTGCACGTACACTTAAATTTATGCTAGACTCCAGGAAAGACACATTTCTGGTGGGAAAGAAAAGATCTTACTGTACGTTCACACCGATTGTGATCGGCTAGAATAAAAGCAGTTCCTAATTTTTTAAATAAAATTTTAGGGAAAAATTATTAGCCCCTTTAAGCTATATATTTTTTCGATAGGCAAGTCATCGTATAACGATGGTTTGTTCTGTAGACTAATTACGCTAACCTGCCTAGTTAACCTAATTAACCTAGTTAAGCCTTAAAATGTCACTTTAAGCTGTATAGAAGTGTCTTGAAAAATATTTAGTAAAATATTATGTGCTGTCATCATGGCAAAAATAAAATAAATCAGTTATTAGAAATGAGTTATTAAAACTATTATGTTTAGAAATGTGTTGAAAAAATCTTCTCTCCGTTAAACAGAAATTAGGGAATAAAAAAAACAGGGGAGTTTATAAATCAGGGGGGCTAATAATTCTGACTTCAACTGTATATATGTATTTTTTGTGTAATTCTGGAGACAACATGGTACATTACTTATCATCAATAGTGCTTAAATCAATCAGCTTTCTTTTGATTAATGGCAAAAAAATGTATAGATGAACAAATTCGGTAATTTAAATGTTCAACAAAATCTTACTAAACAACAGTAAGTGTGACCACACTTTAAAAAGCAATTGATTACTTCATTGGGTTTATTTATTCATTCATTTTCCTTTGGCTTAGTCTCCATTTCAGAGGTCAACACAGCAGAATAAACCGCCAACTATTCCGGGATATGTTTTATGCAGCGGATGCACTTCCAGCCGCAACCCAGTATTGGGATACACCCATACACACTCATTCACATATACTACGACCAATTTAGTTCATCCAATTCACCCATACAGCATGTCTTTGGATTGTGGGAAACGCCAGCACCCAGAGGAAACCCACGCCAACATGGGGAAAACATGCAAACTTCACAAAGAAATGCCAACTGGCCCAGCCGGGACTTGAACCAGCACACTTCTTGCTGTGAGGCGACAGTGCTAACGACTGAGCCACTGTGTCGCTCATTGGGTTTACAGATAAATAAGTAAATGATTACTTAATATCTGGTTTAAAGAAAAAATCCTTAAAACATTTATTTTAAAACCCATTAGAAACAGAATACTTGTCATAAATTATTAACAATAAAATATTAATCATGCATAATATTTCCCAAAACTGTATAATATTTAGACATCATTCGGTCAAAAAACAGAAATATTTCAGTTTAAATGTCTAATATGTAACGTCCTATTTCTTATCTACAATTGCATCCACCCAGTTTCAAGATTGACATCTTGTGTTTACAGCCATCAGTCTGATTTACGCCTGGTCACCAAAGAATGCCAGGTGGATTTCATTAGGAGGAACTATGAGTAAAATGTGATGTGTCATTCATTTCAAGATAAGATATCACATGACTTGAGTCATCTGAAAGATTCAGTCGTGTCATTACTGGTGAAATCAAATGCCACTTACAACAAATATTAGCAAAATGGAATCAATTCTGCTGCATAAAAAACTGTTTACTGTAGTCTTATAAACGAATGCTGTGCTGATCTGTAATTTACAAGAATTTTTGACTGGTTGGAAGCTGTGTGCATGTTGGTAATAAACAAAAAAGAAGAACATGCTTTTATTGGAGTTGATTCGCTCCTCCACAAGACACCGTGGTCTGGGTTGATGTGGGGGGAAAGTGGGTAAACGACTGTTTGACAAGGTTTGCATACAATAGACTGATACTACAGAGGGCACACAAAGTTCAGCCATCACCGAATCACCAAGTTCTTCCTTAGCGTCTATTCAGGTGCACAGAGAGGAATGAATGGTAGCTAAACTGCGCAGGAAATGCTTAAGCAGTCGTGACTACAAAGACGTTAACCTTGTCGAAGAAAAAGTCCAAAATAAACAGTATTTTTCTGAGTGTACCAGAGTGAACCACTACAGGAGAGAAGGAACAGAATCTAACGGTATGCGCTGTGCCAAATCTAGTAGTGATGGATATTAAACAAAACAGAAGACAGAACTTGAGCCCATTCTAAATCTGGACTTTTTCTACTTTTTCATTAAGTAAATATTTAGTTTAAAGGGTTTTTCCTAAATCACGAACACTAAAAAAATGTCAGCGTCTTACAATAAGAAATCTGACCGGAAAACCACAGCCATATAATATGCAACAGTAAAAAGAAGGGGCATTGGAAGGACTGTCCACGTCTCCAGACTATCAGAGAAGGCGAGAGAGAGGAGGCCATTGTGATGCAAATGTCACAGCCCAGTGTGCTGTTTGCGGCAGGAAATTTAATTAGCAGTTGTGGAGCTACGATACAAAGCAGGTGGAATGTAAAGAACGCCCCGACGAGGAGCGGCTTGAGACGAACGGTGGGGGGAGTCTAGGGGATGAACACTGAAATGTGTTGCTCAGAAGAGCCTCTCCCTCAGTCTCAGACAAGTCTCAGCCTGTTTCTCAGACTTCTCACAGCCAAGTCAGCCAAGTTTACTTTTTTTTTTTCATAAAACGAGAAGGATCAGAGCACTACGATTATCTTTACATATTAATGGATACAATGGAGTGGCTGAATGTCATTTAGTTTTGAGATATTGTCATTAAATGTCATTTTCTGTGTGTGGTGAACAAATGTGCTAAAGCTGATGAGAATGGTTGTCATATTGATATGTGGTTGCTAAGGTGTTCTAATGGGCTTTTAGGATGTTGCTAGGTGATCAGTGATTGAGATCGGTGTTTGACCAATATGGATTTTTGATTGCCAACGTTGATATCTTAGAGAGCAAGGAAGCTGGTGGTCAGTATAAAGCTGGTATGAGATCACACCTTTATTTATTTATTTCAAAGGCTCATAATGCACGAAATGTATGCACTCTGAATGTCTGTTAAACAAAGACAGTGAACCTGTGAAGACCGAGAATACAATCCCTGTCCAAGGTTTCCAAGCTGGCAAAGTAAATGTTTAGGGACCCAAAAATGAAAATGACCTCATAATTTTCTCTCTGTGGTTTTAAGCCTTAATGAGTTTCTTTCTTCTGTTGAACACAAAAGAAGATATTTTGAAGAATGCTCGTTGTTGGCACCCATTGACTTCTATAATAGGAAGTATGGAAGTCAATAGCTCCTTTCACACAGTGATAAATATCTGGAAAATTTCCGGAACGACTTTACCAGTAGATTCAAAAAAAGCATTGATCACACAGGCAAGGATGTTCTGGAATTTTTCTGGAAAAGACCATTGACACATCCATTCCAAAATACCTGTAATTTCTGACATTAATAACCAGAAATGGCCTCTAAATGGCTGCGCTTTTATTTGTAAACATAATAGGGGTCGTGCTTTTGGTGATGGTTTCCTTTTTAAAGCTTTAGCATAGGGCTGGACGATTTGGCCTAAAATCTAAATATCTTGATTAATTAACATTTAATTAATTAACATTTGAACTTGATTACGATTAATGAACGATTATTTTATTTATTTATTATATGTTTTGGCCCTCATAGTTCACTGACAAGTTTTGTATAGTAAATATGCTAACATATAACAAGTGAGAGATTTTGTGAGTGAAGGGTGGATTACTTGATTTTAAAATAATTGAAGTAAACACACTAACTACTATCTATGAGTATTTATTGAACATCAATGCTGAACAACTGAAATTAAAACACACATTGCCTAAAACGCGTCTCTCCGCGCCACCCACCCTCATCACCACTACCAAATCGACCTATCACAAAGCTTGTGCTACGTGTTGTTGTGACGCGTTACATTTTTTTGAGAGGTATGTGGGTATGCAAAGGCTGCGCCAGACCACACACGCGTGCGATTAGCAGAAGTATAATATCAGAATAATATAATAAGTATAAATTAAATATTAACATAGCGGGGTCACTTGACTTCACAAACGGTAAGGAAAGTAATTGAAAAAAAATTGACCTAGAAAAAATTGGATTGATTATAAGGTCTGAATGTCAATTTCAATTACTTTTCAATTAATCGCCCAGCCCTACTTTAGCATTCATGCAGCTGCTTTTGTCCCAGAGACATCCAAAGGCAGAAGCGCTAACCGCAGCTAAATGTTTACACATTTGAATACATTCCAAATTTTGTGGATGGATAAGTATTGTGAACAACTTCAATGTAAACATATGGAGGAACACTTTCCCATGTCGAGATGTAATCACTGGAGCACTCCTTCACGTGCACGAGCGCCACGCAGCTGACCGCAGGGCTCGCAGGTAAACTCACAAAGGTTTATCATAAGCGTTTAGCGATATTTTTTTCCACAGTTGGCATTAATAATGAACATAGAAACATTATCTGACTAACAACTAGCAGCTAAACGTGTCTGGAAAAGTATTCAAAGGCTTTTATTTTTCATAAACAGCACGGTTGTGAATGTGTCTGAATGCACTGATTGACTGGAGTAGACGTCTCACATCAACGCGTTCTAACTGTACGTTCACACCGAAAGCGGCAAAAGCGTCAAAGTAGCCGGAAGTCATTCATTTTCAAATGGACCTGGCGGCAATAAGCGGCGAGGAGCAGCGCGTCTTCGCCGGTGTGGGCATCGAGGAGAGTTAAAATTAAGTCAACTTTATGGTAATGAGCTATGATTTGGATCGGCGGCAAGCATTCGGTAAAGTCTTTATCGGATACGCGGCCGGCCAGCAATGCGATATGCACATCAATATAGCAGCACTGTATAACAATATTTAATATTTTTACAATACTGTGACAGTTGGGTTTAGGGTTGGGGTAGAGGTAGACGTTAAAAAATACAATTTATTGGGTAGTTTAATAGATAGCATAAATAATACTCTGTACAAATACTGTTTTTATATTACTGTGATGGTTGGGTTTAGGGTTGGGGTAGACGTTAATAAAATACAATAAATGGGAAATTTAATAAATAATTCTCGCTAACTTCCAGTAGCAACCATCCGATCTAGCAACAACCCAAGCAATCGGAATGTAGAAGTCCAACGCTTGAGAGGATTCCAGAGAACACAGTCACTATAAACTTTGGTTCTGACCACAGTTGTTCACAAGAGTATTATTATTGCAGTTACTGGATTTCCAATTACTTACAATGTTTTCTTACAGGAACATACATTTAAAAAGTTACTGGCGTGCAATTTTTTTTCTTTAAAAAAGTGGGAATCTCATGCAACAATACAAAACAGCATTGCAGCTTCAGAATATTTCAGACATATGGACACATTGGATAATTAGGTTGAGCAAAGCCACACCACATGAAACTTGATCTTCCATTTAATTGAATTTGATAAAAAGTTCGCAACATTTTCATGCTATTTTATGTGGGACTGTAACTGATATGATATGCTGCAACGGCCCCCTTTAAGTACGAGATCAATGTAGCAAATTTTGACGCTCTTGCCGCCAGAGCTGAAGGCAGACAGCGTTGTCGCCAGGGCTGCCAGAGCGACCTTTAACGCTCTCACCGTCTTCGGTGTGAACGCACAGTAACTGTAAATGCGCTCTTTCCGGCAATTTTCCTTCTGCATTCACACAAAGCAGCCTTCCGGCAAATTAGCTGTAATGTTACAACTTCTTTTTCTCGAAAATTGCCGGAAAGAATTTTGCAGTCTGTATATGTGAAAGGGGCTAAAGTGTGCCAGTTACCAGCATTCTTGTAAATATATTTTGTGTTCAACAGAAGAAAGAAACTCAAATAAGTTTAGAAAAAATTAAGAGTGAGTAATCTTTCATTTTTGGGTGAACTCTTTCATGTACTTTAAGGTTTTTTTTTATAGAATTGCTTGATGCAGATAATTAAAAAATGAAAATGCTGACAGGTATTATTATTTGGCTTATACACAATGCAAGCGGGATTTTTATTCTGACAGCACTAAGAATTATGAGCAGGTGGACAGGAGATTCTGTCTCAGCCTTCATTAGCTTGCCGTCATTGTTAAACCAATCTGTCTAATAAAAGAAAAGCAAATATTATCGCACTTTTAAATATGCTGTCAACATTCAGAAGTCATATTTGTTCAAATGTGCTTGAATATCTGTTAAACATTTAATTGTGTGAAACATTGCATACTTAAAGCTGTCGACACTGTCTACATTTATTACTGTTCAAACAAGTCTTTAAATACAGATGAGTCATCATCGCTATATCACTCCAGCAGTAATTGATAACCCTTGATACTTACATTTCTTTATTTAACACACTTTAATCCAAGCAATGTATAAAAGAGGAAAACAACTAACTCATCCAAAGGCTGCAATATGTAATATGAAGCTTACAGACTAAAACTGTGATGAAAGAATATAAAATTCTATAAAATATGGCTTTAGTTTATAAAATGTAGCTAATTTTGTAGTATGCCTATAACAGAAAGTCTTACCGTTGAAGGGTGAGTTCACCCCAAAAAAGAAAATGATGTCTTTAATTGCTCACACTCATGTTTTTCCAAACCCCTGAGACCTTCGTTCATCTTCTGAATATAAATTAAGATATTTTAGATAAGAATCTGAGGGCTCCCTCATACTCAATTCTCCCTCATACTCATTTGGTTCAATTGGAATATTATCAAGCGATGAAAATACATTTGTGCGAACATAAAACAGAAATCACAACTTTATTCAACAGTTTCTTCTCCTCTTTGTCTGTATAGGGTGAGTGTTCACATGTCGCACCTCTGACATATTACCTCAGATTAGGGATGCAACGATTATAGATTTTGGTTGTACAATTATAGTCTGAGGAATAATCATGGTTTCACGGTTATTATGCATTCATTTTCAAAATTCAATTTCAAAATATTACTAGTTAAGAAAAATCACATAATAACTCTATTATATTTTAAAGTGTTATTAATTGCTGCTCAGTAACCAAATAATACAGCACAAAAAATTAATAAAAACTAAACAATAGTCCATTTCTCTTTGGACTTAAAAAAAGGTTTTTGGCATTTAAACATAAATAATAATTTTACACTGATAATAAATGACAGAACAATGAATAAATAAATAAAAATAAGAATAAATAAATAGTATTTGTCTAATGTGAATTTAAGCAACATATAAGATAAGTATTTCCCTTTGAAAGAGAACAATGTAGTCAAAGGCTGCTGAACCTCTGTCTTACGGCACTTTTGATTAACTATATTATGAACTTGTTTGGTATTTTCATTTTGTATTTTTTTTTCCTTTGGAGTAGAAATGTGTATATTCCATTCAAATTATGAAGCTAAACAGTCAGGTCTCGTCACTTGACTCGAGCCATTCTTTTAACTAGGTGTGCCTGGAAAGCGTGAACGCATCATGCTGCGTGCGAACCACGTGCTGGTCAGGTCCAATATGCACACAAGAAAAGAAATAAACTCGTGCGTGCAAAAGATATGTGAACGGCCCTTAGTAATAGCCTCAGCCATAGTTAATCCAGTGTGTGTGTGTATTAGGGTTGGGCGATGTCGACCAATTTGGCATCGTACGATGTCTAATGTGAAATGTGGTGATGGACAATGGCATTGTCGTCGTTGGTGGCAGTGAATTAATTATTTATGAATACTGAATTAATTCATAACAAATTATTTGTAGCCTACCGTTTCAACTACCTGACCCGCATGGTCTTTGTTTTACCCATAACCAAATCATAAATAAATAAAAGATAAGTTACACACAAATTACCACCTGTCAATCACTTTTTACACAGGACTCTGGCATGAATAGGCCGAATGATCTGTGTCGTTATAATGGCGTCAACAAACTTGGTTGGTAAAAAAGGTACACAACCAATAGTATTTGAGGTTTTCTCCAAAATTACAAAGTACAAGCGTGAAAGCGAAAAATTGAAGCAGTGTACTGACGCTGTGACACGTTACCTGAGAGATTTAAAAAACCAAAGAGCCGTTAGATAGAGAGAAGATGAATTAAATATCAATTAAATATCAATATTATAATATAATTAATAACTATAGTGAGACGCGATCCAGCAGTACATCCTTGAATGACAGAGTGTGTGTGGTCACGTGATGTGCATTTTCAGCAGTATAGTGTGGAAGGAGGGCTTTTCAGAAATGCTAGATGAAACGCCAGTGTGGACATGGATCGTTTTCATTCTAAAATGCCATTTTAAAACTAAGATGTATTAGTGTAAATGGGGCTAAGTGTGTATTTTTCGCGAGCGGGTTGCTACTGCGACGGGGGCTGAGCGGAAGTTCGCAATGCCGGCTCAGCATCGTGATGTCTATCGGCCATTGGCGAAGGACGAATGCATAGTCTATGGACCCAACCCTAGTGAGTATTAGCCTCAGTGTACAAGCTTGAAACATTAAACGTGCGCACATTGGCATAACTTTGCTTAGTTGCAGCAGTTTTGCTCCATGCAGAAACGTGGTGTTGAGAAGCCTTTATGTTTAATTAACGGTGAGGAATTAAAGTGCGGTTAATCGTTGCGGTGCGGTGAAACCGTTTAATCATTGCATCCCTACCTCAGATGCACCTGTGCTTTGTATCAAATAGAGGAAGTTGCATGCATGCACACTGCTTGTGAATGTGCGCCCTATACTGACACTGAGGAGTCAATAAAACATGTATTTTCATTTTATATACACACAAATGTTCTTTTTGCTTGATAATATTCCAACTGAACCACTGAAGGCATATGATCTGTTTGAGAATGTTTTTTGACATTTTTCTGAACTTTGAACAAAGGAAGAACCTTGCTGTCTATGGAGGATGAGGGAGCTCTCAAATTTCAACTAACACATCTTCATTTGTGTTCTGAAGATTAACGAAGGTATCGGCGGTTTGGAATGACATGAGGGTGAGTAATTAATAACTGAATTTTCATTTTGGCTGAACTAATTCTTTAAAAAAAAAATATTGATGCATCATTTATGTTTGTAGACCAAATCTCATATGCATCAAAGTTTAATTCCAAGGGCTCAGAGCTTGTCGAAATCACTAATCCCAAGCATGTGCAATAACAACAGAGATAAAATAACTATTTGCACACAATTACCGGACTGAATCTTCTTGGCTGCATCTCAACCCGTCAACTCTGTGTAAAGTTAAAGGGGGAAGTTTATTTCTGTAATGTAACATCGAGAGATAAGATAAAGAGATAATTGCAGCCATAAACACAATAACAAAACATGATAATGATATCTATGGAGACGTGAAAGAGTTCAATAACCAACAGTGCTGCTTTCACTGCCAAGATGGTCCAAAACGCTTGCTTTGTAAATAGACTTTTTGACAGTGCCAAAGCAGATGATTTCAACTCAGCTCAGCTAATTCAGCACATTTCATATAATCTAATAATGAAGTACCCAGTACAAGGACAGTTGCCGGGTGGGTACAGTAAAGATCTGCTCTGAGCTGGGCTTCTTCCACATACGCTAAATACAGCATAGGCTTAATCATGCACACACACATACACATGCAGGAGAGTTGGATCTGGTCATCTGCCACCCCCTACGACACCCTTCCCCCATGGTGCATCAGTGCACATGCACAAATACCTTTCACAGGAAACCAACGCAGCTGTCTTCTCTACTACAGTTCATTAAAAGCTCAGTGTGGTTTAAGGTTACAGTAGATGCTGCTACAACAATCATAAAGTCTCCATGATGGAAGATGACTTGAGCTGAACTCTGACCCAGGCACAGGACAGGAACATGGGCACTGATGGACGAAATTGATCTAATGAGGGGATTCATATACGCGTACTGGTTTAGGTACACAATAAGCACAATGTATACAAGATTGTTTTTTAATGCCAATGTGTGAGAATGGCTTGTAATAAAACTTAATAAAGGTGAGACCATACTCAAATTCCTAGATTATCTATAAAGCTGATAAGACTGATTTTTATGTAACTGACATTTTTGGCAGGAATAAAATGGATATGACGTATACAAGTCTACTAATGTGATCCCAGCAGGCACAGGACATCAACATGATGTCAGATTGACATCAGCCCAACGTCAACGTCCAACGTCCAACCTAAAATCAACCAAATATCAATGTCTAATGATGTTACAGCTTGACGTTGTGCGGATTATTATTATGTCTATTAGATGTTGGATTTTGGTTGCCATACCTGACGAATAAATGTCATTATTTGAGATGAATATAACATTGGCTTCAGATGTTGACTTGGGCCCAATTCTATTTTTGTACCCCTACTCCTACCCCTTCCCCTTGGCCCTTAAAACAGAATGTGAAGGGCTTCAGAATTTACCCCTAAGAAATGGGACACCACTACAGCACCTGCACACGTCATCATATGTCATCGCGATCTCTTGCTTCATATGAGATCGACGATCACGACTGCTGTAGTTATTCCAGTTGTGATATTTTTTGGCATTTATTTTCAGGAAATCGCTGAAGCAACGATATCATGTTATCATAACAATAAGATCGTAACTGTACTGCGCATTTATACTCTGGCCATATTTATCCATGTAAACACACAAAAACAACATTAACATTTTACCAGACACTGTAAAAGGTCATTCCCAGACTTTGCTGACAGAGTATTTGAGTGTCATCGAGTGACAGAAGTGCTATACAGAAGTTATTATTAGGGATTAGAGATAGCGAAATTTAGCAGGTTTTATTTTAGAGTTTTTTTTTTTAAAAAGCATGAAGGTAAAACACGAACGAGGTTATGAATATATTAAAACATAGGCTTATTTGCTGTAAAAATTCATAATAATGACAAAAAAATACAAATTTGTGCATCTCTTTAGCTTCATGTGCAGTTATGCTGCCGTTGTAAGTGGTGTATTCTGGGAAATTTTCTTACTTTTTGGTTTCGGGTGTGGTCCTGAAAAATCTTCGTATCTAGCCCTTCCCCTTAGCCCTAATGTTACGCCTTCAAGCTAAAGAGAATTGGGACAAGGTAAGGGGAAGGGCTAAGGGATAAAATTGGGATTGGGCCTTGGATGTTGGATTTTGGTCACTTTCCAACACAACCTAAAATCAACCAAATATCAACGCCATTTGACGTTGCTATTGAATGTCAAAACATGATTCTCCTTAGAAACTAGCTAGACAATGAATTTTGGTTACCTGATGTGACAACCTAAAGCTAACCTAATATTAACGTCTTATGACGTTGGGTGTCTGCTGGGATGTTAACGTCTTTTTATTACCTCACCTGTTAACAAGATGCCATTGCAAAACTTGTGTAAACATCCAGATTGATATGATCAGATGCTTTCTTAATTCCAGTTATTTCATCACAGTCATTTTGTTGAGATTATTTAGTTGTTAGGACGAAAGCGTATAGTAGCATACATTTTCTTCATCATTCTTGGCATTGTGCATGGTGTTGAGATGTTTATACCATTATATCTTACTGCAAAGATATTCATTGATTTTCATTCTCCTGTACCTTATTTGTGCACAAGCAACAAGTTGCTGCAGCTGCTGTTTATTTAGCGGTTGCTGAACTCTACAAATACCCACTTTAAGGCATATTAATGTCCAAAAATGAGATTAAAAATTACAATAATGAGCATCTGCACTACCAGATGGTATTATGATGTTTATTTTAAGCACGCAGAGTTGTTGTAGTTATCTGTCACTTTAAATGTTGGAATGAATTCTGATTGGTTGTCAATGGCGATATCATTTTTCAGATGAAAAAAATAAACATTCTAGTAGTGATTCCAATTTTGTTTCTCTATGCCATTAGTTGTGCTGTGGAGTTTATCATAGTCTTATAGTTATCCTCCATTGTGTAAAAAACCAATAACTCATTTACAAACCCGAATAACCTTCTTTCTTCTGTGGAGCATGAAAGAAGATATATTGGAGAATGAGGAACTATTTTTGTCCATAGAACACAATTTCATATTTTTCATATTTTCAAAAATCATATTTTTGATTGATTATCTATAGGTGCAAAAGACTATTTAGTTCTGACAATTCCCTTGGAAGTGGAAGTGAATATATTATTTGGAGCATTTAGGTGAGTCAGCTGTCTAAATATGGTACCTGATTTCCTCTCAGTTAGCTCATCACCTGCTTTGCCAAGACTGTGCACGTCCATCACCACAAACAGTGACTGAAGAGAGCTGATTAAAAACCACTAAGTTTTGAAAGAATAACAAAGAACCCCCAGCCCAGCCCCTCTCTTTCCATAACTCACACTGTATTTGTGTATCAAGTTGCCATGTAAACATAACAGCTGCTTGGATCTGGGTTGTGCGGAATTCCATTCCCATTCCTTTATTTTTCTTTGTGGTGGGTGTGTAACCAAATTAAAAGCTTGATTTGGACTACATAGCATTACGGGGCTTTGTCAAAACAAGTGAACAAATGGTTTTGAATTTGCCCACAGGTTTAGAGCTGATCCATTCCTTAAATGAGCAAATCTAGCTATCTATAATTAACACATCTGTGGTGTTTTGAGGGGATGTTTTGAGGTCAAACATTGATTTCAGCATGACCACCTTGGGACCTGAAGCCAACATTTGGCTTGTTAATATTAATTAGATCTTGTGACAGTAGGGGTGGGCTATATGGCAAAAATATCATGTTTCACTATTTTATCCCAATTCTTTCTGATTTTGAGTTTATTATTCTGCAAGTTGTCTGAGCCATACAGCCCAACTAATTACCTTCTTTTAAAAACAAAGACTAACAAGGTAACAAAATATAAAATTAAGAAGAAAGATTGACGCTTAAGACAAAGTGGACAATGTTTTGTAATAAAAATTATATTAAAAGAAATTCCCATTACAAATACGAAGATAAAAATCTTTGTCATATTATGTAATTAAATTAATAAAACAAAGATTCACATTACAAATATGCACAATATACAAATAAAACAAACAGCGGATTATCTTACATGTACACTAGGTGTATTTATTTTTTAAGAAATGGAATAAACAAATATAAAAATGAATGTTTTTTATTTTATTAGCATCAAATGGATAGTTAATCCAAAACAAATTAATTATGTCATCATTTACTCACACTCAAGTCATTTTACACCAGACATGTGGGTAACCCAGCAATTGCAGTTGCTAGTATTTTTTCCTAAACAGCCAGATTCGTTTGTCTGGTCGCCCACATCTTTCAGTATATCTTTATACAGTATGTGTGGGTGTGATATTTTGAAAAATCTGTAACCATTGACATCCATAATAGAAAAACAAATACAATTGAAGTCAACGGTTACAGGTTTCCAATATTTTTTTACATATCTTTTGTGTTCAACAGAAAAAAAAACAAACTGGTTTGAAACAAGTCAAGGATGAGTAAATGACGACACAATTTTCATTTATTTGTGTGTGCGAACTATCCCTTTAATGAAAAGCAACAGTATGTAGATTATATTGGTCTGTGTCCCTTTAAATCTTATACACACATCACACATTTGTCTTCCTATTCTTTTCTTTCACTTTCAACACAAAAACAAACATGTTTATTAGAAAATCTTGTGTGGTTTTGACAGGTTTGGCACAATCATATGTTAAAGATAAAGATAATTGCGCTCTTCCCGTGTAAGTGTGTGTGTGTGTGTGTGTGTTGGAAAAAAATGTGGAGCCGCATTTGCCATTAATGTTTAACCTAACGTACATTTGTCAAGTGCCGTAAGTGTAACTCTACCACTCTGTTATTATTTGATGAGAATTTATGTCGTGTTGTATAGTTAATTGAGAAATAGCCGCCAGTATTGCAATGGTACAATAAGCACGGTACTACAATATTTATTTAAAAGCTTATCGGGAAGACAATTTAATCGTCCATGATCAAAAAAACATCACAGCACACACCCCTACGTGACAGGCCCCAAGAAACAATAAGCAGCAATAACATGAATGAATTAATATTCATAAGCTTTATCATCTGTCTTTTTCAGAAGGGTAAACTATACTACATCAATACAGTAGCCATGGTGAAAGAACCAGTAAAAGCACAGCAGACTCATGAATGATAAAAATGCCAGCTTTCCTATTATACAGTAAATGTGTGAGGCCTTGAAGATTTATTATATAAATTACTCAAAGTCTATATACACAAATAGCCCACTTTACGCTTATATTACCTTCCATTCATATTACTACTTCCATAGAAACAGAAGCAACGAGTGAGCTAAAATAAATGTAGTCACTTAGCACTACCAAAATGCCTCACTCAGCTTTTTTTTCAAAAGCAAAGATAATAAATTAGTTTGAAGGCCAACAAGTACAGTCTTTTACATGCCAATGTTTAATTATACCATAATATACAGTTCAAACGTCTCTAAAAATCTGTCTTTTATGCATACAAGGTGTCCATTTATTTAGGCAATAAATACAGTAAATCACTGTTCTCGAACTGTCTTAGATTTGAATGTTATGTATTCCTGTGATGACAAAGCTGAATGTTCAGGAGCCATACTTGAGCGTTTTATTACCAACACTAAAACAGTTGTGTTTAATGCACTCTTGTCAAATAAAATAATTTATTTCTGATTTAATAGTAGTTTAGGGTTGAACCAATTCAATTAGATTGAGACAGATTTACCTGAAAATGTATGGGAAATTGAATACATACATACATACAGTGGGAAACCTGGTAATCATCATCTTTGCCATTCCATATGGAGGCACATCAATTACACACCTCTTATCAGGGCCCAGAGTTTCATACAAATCTGCTTACTGAGGGCCCGTTAACACTTGCTAATAAACTGCATTTTTATCAGTCCAATCACAAGTATATAACACCAAACAAACTGCACTTCTGCCGTATGTGTTTTTGCACTGTCCTCACAACACAATTTTTACATCAGAAGTGTCTGTGGTCATTCATACACACTGTAAACATGCAGCCCAGTTTTCTGTCTATGCAGATGAACCACATCAGCATACAGCAGTGTAAACCCAAGGCATGTGTTGAAACAGAACATTCAGTCAGTTGTATAGAACATATCAAACTTAACCGTCTGAGAGAGAACGTAGATAATTAAGTATAGCCAGGCATTAAAAAGGGACCTACACAGTTTCTACACCTACAAACAGGGCCTGAATTAAAGTATATGGAATAGAAAAATATGACTATTTACAGTGAAATTATTTAATACTACTTAATGGAGTTAGATGTGTTAAGAAGAACATTCTGACTCTCAAGACTGAAGGCTAGAAGTGCACAAGTGTGCAAACCAAACCCTGTGAAAACAAGCTAACTGGACATCACACAGCCCAGGAAGCAGCGATTGGCCCCATCAATAATTAACTTCAATTACATGAATCATTCATTTCTCCTCCAGCCTGGACATGCACCTGTAACAACATATTTCATTACAGAAACCGGATCTCAGGGCTTTGGAGATGCTGTGTTGCGAAGCTGCGTTTGGGGACCATTTCAGAGCTCAGTGAAGCACCTGACAGACACGTCGCTCCACTGTTTTACCCCCTTCAGCTGAGAGACCCGTCATACAGCGCGACAAACACGCTCCCACTTTGACAGGCCTTATCTGTAACATCCTTGAACGGGAGCTGCAGAAAGGGTGAAATGATCAAAACTACCCACTGTTATAAATGGTAAAGAACGGGTCACCCAACATGATCTGTGTTGCATCAGGATCTGGCTCTCTGTCTTTGCCAATTACCCTCATTATCAGCTGCGCTTTCAGTGGCACGGACACTCTCGAATAAAGAGAGATCAATAGAAATGCACAGCCCAATGAGGGCCGACACCTGGACCGCATGCTATTGTCATGAAGAGGGCTCATTACCAGGCTCTCTGCTAAGCAGGTGTAACATTGCCACGGCGACGAGATGCAACTCCAAAAAATTACAGCAGCTTTGGATGATCACAGTCAAGCTGTTGACAAACTGTTAGCGTCAACAGCAACCCCTGATCTCATTATGTTAATAATGCAAATGCGGATCTCATTTGCTCACAATTACTACAGTACAGTGTTTTACATCACTGACACAGCTCTACTAAGTTACAATAAAGTTTGACAGATAGAAAAAAAATTAAAAGTTAATTTTTAGGGGAGGAGGAGGGAGGGGGGATTAATCATGTCAAAAAGAAAACTCATGAAGTATCAGAAATATGATTATATTTGGAAATGGCACTGAAAAGAGAGTGAATTATATTAAAGATTTATATCAGAGGTATAAGAGGAAATTGAAAATCTTTATGAAAATATTAAATATTTGATGCTGTTTAAAATATATGTACACAATTTTAAAAAGGAAAAAAAGCAGCTCAAATAATGATCACTTTCTGAATTATGCAGATTTCTTTCATGAATAAATTATTTTTAAGCAACATGATTCACAGTTTCGCATTAAGTACCCTAACCACACTAACTTAAAGGTGATCAAAAGTGGATTCACTTACATATTTCATATATTAGTAATATTCACTAACAAGATTCTCTTGACAAATGTGGCATTTTCTTTTGCAAACGTTTGTGGTATCACTTTATTTTGATGGTCCCTTTAAGATATTTTGTTGAATTTAAGTTACATTGCATCTACATGCCAACTAATTCTCAATAGATTATAAGTTAGAGTAAATTGACATGTACTTGCAAGGTTTCTTATAGTCAGTTAAATGTCTGCTAAAGGAGCAGTATCAGCAGATATTAAGCAGACACTCTACTAATACTCATTGGTGGAAAGAGTACTGAAAAATCATACTCAAGTAAAAGTACCATTACTTGGCCAAAAGTGTAGTTTAAGTAGAGTAAAAGTATCTGTTATAAATACTACTCAAAGTATGAGTAAAAATTAACCCTTTAAAAAAAACTCAAGAGTATTGAGTAGTGAGTATTATGCTGTAAACGGCTGATGTGTTTACATGGAATTTGTGCATGTGTGAAAACATAACTTTCTGTAGTGCATTTAGCCATTGTTTAAGGACATTTGGTGATAATAGTCATCGTATACATCCTTCACCTTCTTATCAGTGTCATGCATCTAAACAGTCTCTGGGTCATTGCATATAAAGATTTTGGACATCTTCTTGGACACTTTTAATGCTTTAAAATGGTTTGCTGCCTTTATAAAAGGCCCATGTCTTGAGGTTGTTTAGTATGATGCGATTTACGTAATATGTGCGAATTGATTGGACAGGAATTGCAGGACTGATTTTTCTTCTCAGCCAATCCCCATAGAAAAGAAAAAATAAAGTAGTGACTGCAGTTTGGAGGAAAATAGTAGAAGTAAAAGTACCAATACTGCACTAAAAATGTACTCAAGGGAAAGTAAAAGTACACATTTTTAAAAGTACTTAGTAAATTACAATTTCTGAGAACATCTATTTAATTACAGTAATTTGAGTATTTGTAATTTGTTACTTCACACCATTGCTACTCAAATGAGAAGGAATTGGCATGTAGTTGCAACGCAACTTTTAGTCAACAAAATGTGCAATAGGGAGAATCAAAATAAAGCGTTACCCAGTTTATTTGTTACATTTTTCTCATAATCTCCTGACAATTAAACAGACTATATATTTGTAGTTTTTAAATGCTGTATTGACCTCGGTTTTGTGTTGCGTTCTAACATCTTAAAATCTTCAGACAAAAAAAAAAAGATTTTCGTCATTAACTCTTTGACAGCCTGCTAAACACATTAGTGCAGATAAGACAACCAGATTTAAACCGGATGACAAAAAGGAAAATTCAATTTTCTCGAAGATAACAGAAGAGCAATTCCATGCAAATGTCAACCTTGCCATGAAAAACGTGAGTTTTTGCCAAAATAGCAAAACTGTTTCTACATTTTTTTTGTGTAAGCAAGTATTTTACAGTGCTTTAAAAATACTGAAAAATGTATCAGTTAATGTTTTCAATACTGAAAAATGTATCAGTTAATGTTTTCAAACAATTATATTTGATTTACCAAAATCACACAAGTGCCAATTTCACATCTGTCACATCCATAACAGAGCTTTTTCCTTATAAAATGCAAAAAATGTCAAATAAAACAAAATTTGGCGTTTTTGTTTTATAGTGAGCTGACTCTTATCCTTTATCCTTTTAATGAGCATTATTTCTTTTGGCTTGTGCAGTTTAATTCACAGAATTTCTACAAAGCATGATGTATACTGTAAACTCGCAGACTTTTTTTGGTCACATCCATAACGCATGTTTATTATCCTCATTTAAAAAAACAAATGGTTAATATAAAAAACAAATGGTTAATATAATGTTAATATCTACTTTCTATGGGAATTTATGTTTTGAAATTTTACTGTAAATGTCACATCCATACAGCTGGAATTGCTCGGAAGTTTGATAACCAACAGATAATCTAACAGTTTGAAAAGTTGCGCCGCTCGTTGTACAAGCCCGCATCACTTTTATCGGGCTCCGCTCTTCTTGACTGACTTCAGCAACCTGTTGATGCGTTCAAACCTGAAGCTCCAAGCCCCAGAGAACATTGACAGGACGGAAAGCGGCACGTAAAGTATATCGGATGGATCGATTTTTAATTAAAACAATTTTACCAGGAGCTCTTTAATCCATCCGAACCGGTCCACATCAGTCAACCCGAATCAACTCAAGCGCGTCCACGAGAATTAAAGCGATTCCCGGTGCGAACAAAGCGGTTAAGTTGCTGCTGTCGCTGGTTTAAAAACACTTTCTGCTTTTAGAGAAAGTTTACCCAGTTGGTAAGCTGGTCAGCTCGTCAATTAAACCAATTAATTAACATATTAATCTTACCGTCGCGATAACCACCACGCAAAGCTTTCAGCGCACAAATAAAGCACTTGTATTTGTTTTGGGTTAGTTTATACGGTTTCAAAACAAACGGACAGAAGTTGGCGAAGCAGATGAGCTAACCAACTAGCGTGCTAATGTGACTCTAACAGGCAGCAAAGGGCGTGAAAACACGTCCAGATGTACATTACTCAACCTCCATGGCCCGACACATCTACATTCAACTCATTTTTGATCTCTCCAAGCAGTAAAAAGATATTCACCTCAGCCTTGTGCTTAGATCTGCCCTGGCTTTACTGTTCTTTTCCCTCTCTCTCTCCTCCAGTTGCTGCTGCTGCTGCTGTTGCTGAGTGTTGCTCCCGTTGGTAAGTAACTGTCTCCACGACTACAGTCACTATGGCGAGCGGGGGTCTCGAGGCAACTGTTGCTACCGTCCTCTTCATACGTCAAGGGCTAAAAAGCGAGAGTGGGAGGAGTCGGATGTTAGCTCCTCCCCTAACGCGCTCTGCACCGAGTTGATTCCCGCGGCGAGCGGCGCATATACGCGCCTCGGATCTGCACTTTCTCCGCCAAAAACATGTCATTTTGCCGCGCTAACTGCCAGCGGAAGTTGATAAACTGCCCTAGAAGTTCTTGGGTTACATTTCTTTCCGCCTGGGTTTCCAATACAGCAGAAAAGAAGAAAGAAAGAAGGAAAGAATCTAATCTATATTTAACCTATTTTGATACTCGTAATACATTTATAAAGTAATATCTGAATCATGCAGCTTTGTAATGCATACTATAAACGTTAATGTGTGTGTGTGTGTGTGTGTGTGGGGGGGGGGGGGGGGGGGGGGGGGGGGGGGGTTACTAGTTAGTGATTTTGTGATGACGGTCTGTCAGGTAGACCGACACTCTTAGATCATTTTCAGGTGTAGTTTCCCACAATCACCGCATGGTGGCGGTATATCACTGCAGTAGCATAATCACTCATCCTGTATGCACTGAATTGCCTACTACTTTACATTTTAAGGAGTTTAAATCAATAATTTGCAATCATATTTTCATGATTAAAGTGTTGATCACTTCATAATATTATAATAATAATAATGATGAATAATAAAGGTGTAAAGTACATGGTGTCTAGTTACATAAAAAAATACTCGCCTCTGTATATTTTGAAAGAAATACTATATTAAAAAGTATAATTAGCATATTTCTGTTATATATTCTTGTTTATTCAACGTTGAGCACATAATGTAATTCATGTAAAATGCTAATAAATAAACATATAAAAACACCCCTCCTGCCATTCTGCTGTACTGTTTAGCAGTAATGATAAGAATAGTATAGACTGCTTGAATTATTGTTTATTTCAGTTTTTATGATATTGTTTATTATGATTTGAGCACCTTTTGTTCTAGAGATTTTATTCATTAATAAAACATTTTTATTACAATGTTGAAACCATATTAAATGTCTTGCAGATATTAAATCTGTTCAAATGCACAGCATAATTAACATTTGGTGAGATGTTTAAAAACTCCATTTAACAATCAATGTGCAGTCTAAAAATAAAAATGAATTATTAAATCATTTTAAATCGCTATTGTGTTGCTACTGTCCTTCAAACCAGTACGTTTTAGCCATTTAAAGTACTAGCAAGAAGTTATTATTTTCTATTTAATCTTTTTTATATATTCAAATAAGTACAGATCAGATTAAGTATGCTGCTTAAACTTTGCGCTGAATGACAATGAAACTCCAACCATATTTTTATATTTTATATTCACAAGTCATTTGAAACATTACAGTAGACACTTTACTTGCATTTAATATGCTTTCAATGTATGTAAATTCTCTTTTGTAAATATATATATAAATATATATATTTACAAAAGAGGTTACTGACTATATAATACATATGGACAGTGTGTCATTTCTTTTTTGTTGTCACTTTGAACCCAACTGTGGCTTTAATTATGTGGTTTTAGTTAGTATACCTGGTTACCAAGGTGAAAACAGTGTCAGCTACTGCCATGCTGAACTTAAGTTAACCAATGATGTACGGCTCTAGTGAACAGCAGGTGGCGCTGCAGTTTTCCGGGATTTTTGTGGGCGTGTGCGCGATTGATTATTGGCGCGCTTCTCTGCTTTTATGAGCAGGCGTGAACTTTATGAGGTCAACCGGTGTGGGTTTCTGTCAGTCTCACACATGAATAGAAACATCATAGAAGCATTATTTGTCTCTCGCATCACGATTCACAACTGATTAAAATCTATCTCTGAATCTGACATTTGCATGAAACTTTACTTTCGGTGACAATTTCAACACCTGGACGCCCTCATATATTAAACTATCGGTGAGTAAAATCTTTATAACTTTCTCATGAGAATTTATTTTAGTGATGCAATTAAATCCTGTAATTCCCACAAGTTACTTGTGTTTACATTTGCGTCATTAGCGACCAAGCAAGCTCTTCCGGTGTTCACGTGATCGTGCATGTCTGTAATGTTATTTAACGAACAAAGATAAGGCATGATACATTTGATTAAATAATTTCTGACTGGTTCGATCATTCATTGCAAATATTACACAATATAACTTTATTTCATTTATAAAGCAATACAACAACAGTATTTGATCATTGTGCTGTATTCTACACGAAATTAATGTTACAATAAAAATCAAAGAAATAAACAAAACATGAAAAAAATATAGAGAGAATAAATATGAAAAATTTAAGCAACTTCCTTAGATTGCCTGGTAATTCAACCAGCAGCATCCTCTGGCAAATTGTAGTACACTGATGAGGGTGTAAGGGCACACACACACACTGCACTGATGATGAATGTCGATGACCGAGAGTAACCTTCCTCCTGCGTGGCCTGATGCTGCTCTGGAATTGGCGTTGAGGATCTGGTAGTCCTTCAGCGTCACGTGATCATCGTATGGTAGTCCTGAGCCGCGCTGTCATTGGCTGATCGAGGGTCTGACTATCTTGGATAGAATCATCATAGCCACATTTCAAAATACCGATTAATTATTTACAGTAGGTAGCTGAGGCAAGACGTTGCACCATATATACACATTTGCAAACCTTATTAGAACACAGATTAGAACTATGATGGTGGATAAAAAAAACTCAGGGTTACTGGGGTAGTTTTGCGTTGTCAGTGCAACCCTTTGTGGGTAGAGAACCTGTCAAAAGTGAACCTATCAAAATGCATATAGATTATCGGCTTGTAAGTTATTTTGGTATTAGCCAAAACTTCTATATTGGAGCATCCCTAAAAGTTTGAGCAATAAAATCAACAAAAGAGCTACAATCTGCAAGTCTTGTGACATGCCCAATGATTATAGGTTTGAATTGACTTCATGAATATTAGAAATATTATTTTATATAAGACGTACTACATCTGCCATGTTGTCATTATCACACGACCTATCCGTGTCAGTTGTTGCTTCACTCCCATTCAGAAATGATCTTACATGACCTTATGGGATAGTAAAGTGTCAGTGGATGCACATTTCTTGCCTTTTTTCACTATTTTTCAATATGAATTTTGACATACTTCTCGATATTGTATTTCGCATACTCTATAACATGCGATTGCAAATGCACCATGTGTACACTACCTGACAAATCTCGTCTCCTATCAAAGTTTTAGGAACAACAATAATAACTTGACTTCTAGTTGATCATTTGGTATCAGAAGTGGATTATATGAAAGGCAAATGCCTCTAGATTACACTTATTTTACCAAAATAAAATACGATTATGCCTTGATTTTTAAATTATTTAATTAGGACAGTAAGGTCTGACTTTGCTTAGACAAAAGTCTTGTCACTTAACAGAAATAATGTACAGTATAGAATATAAAGTCATGGCACAGTGGAAAAAGAATTAATATTGTGTATGACTCCCATGAGCTTAGACAACTGCATCTGTACATCTCTGCAATGACTCAAATTACTTATTAATAAAGTCATCTGGAATGGCAAAGAAAGCGTTTTTGCAGGACTCCCAGAGTTCATCAAGATGCTTTGGATTCATCTTCAATGCCTCCTCCATCTTATCCTAGACATGCTCAATAATGTTCATGTCTGGCGACTGTGCTGGCTCATCCTAGAGCACTTTGACCTTCTTTGCCTTCAGGAACTTTGATGTATAGGCTGAAGTATGAGAAGCAGCGCTATCCTGCTGAAGAATTTGCCCTCTCCTGTGGTTTGTAATGTAATGGGCAGCACAAATGTCCTGATATCTCAGGTTGTTGAAGTTGCCATCCACTCTGCAGATCTCTCACACGACCCCCATACAGAATGTGACCCCAAACCATTATTTTTCCTTCACCTGATTTCTCTGAGAATCTTGGGTCCATGCGGGTTCCAATAGGTCTTCTGCAGTATTTGTGATGATTGGGATGTTTAACAGATGATTCATCAGAAAAATCTACCTTCTGCCACTTTTGCAAATGATCAACGAGATGTCAAGTTATTATTTGCTGCTCTTACAACTGAGATCGACGACAAGACTTTTGTCAGGTAGTGTATTCCAGTGCCATTTGCAAAACATAAGGAAGTTCAACCAGCAGACACTGGATTTCCTGTATGTTGGGTGGGTTTTGTTGGCAGGCCAATAAGTAAAAAAGGAACAGGGGAGTTTTTTGACTCTGCTTGGATTGATTGCCCATCTCTTGCATTTGCTTTTACCCATAAAAATAGAAGCACAAAATTGTAAAATAAGCACTCATCCGACAGAACCTTACTACTCCCTACTAATTCTTTAGCTGTTTACACATGCAAGCTCGTCTTATCTTCATGTATTTGAGCAACAATTGTCCAGTATGCAGACGTTTCTGCTTTCCCACAAAGACAAATTGATGTCTCATTTGATTGGATGGGCCACCGCCACCTTGAAACTTGAGTAGCATTAATGCTGCTCGGTAGACTAAGCAGAGCCTCCTGAGAAATGCAAATTCTCACCTTACAGGCTTTTAAAAGATAGTCAAATGAAAATATCTTGAATTAGTATGTGGCTGTTGGTGAAGTGAATGCAATGAGCCATTGAAAGGGAGTTAACAGGTCACGTGAGCTCACGGAAAGAACCTCAGGTATAGCTTGAAGGTCTGACTCATTTGTTTCAGTACTCAGTTGTGGTTTGGATTTTAATTGTTTCCAGAGACAAAGGGCCCGTCCCAATACCCACACTTGGCCAATTTAGGTTGCACGAAAGTGGCAGAAAGAAAGTGTTCAAGACTTTCAATGTAAAGTCCCAACAGTGATGGCGTTGAGCATGTATATTATGTGTTCAGAGTAGACTCTAGATATTCATAAGTACATGACAACCAAAACAACAATGGCGGAATACAGGACTGACTTTAAACAGAGGCCTGGTTTACAAAGTGACATACCCAAATACTGACCCGGCATGCAAAATACAGTGTTTTTAGTCGTTTCCGTGAACCTGTGTCCACATTGTTCAACATTGTTGTCTGTACACAAAATCTTTCAAAACCACAAAGGAAACATCTTTTCAATTTCATTGTTGTGTAAGCATAACTTAAATCGGCTATAAACGTATCACTGATTATGTTAACAAAACACATGTATTTAAATCAAGCAATGACAAGAAAAAGCTTGTTAATTGAATTAGATATTTCATACGGATTCAACAGATGTGTTCAACTGATGAATGAAAGTAGCATATTAGAAGTAATAGAAGTAATAGTAATAGTTTTCTATTCAGTTTTACAGATGCAGAGGTGTGACGTATGTGTTAAAAGTGTGTTACTCACACTTGCATTATGACAACTGGATCATCAAATCAAGTTAGCACTGCGTTATATTGTATTTTCAGACTGTCTTAAAAGCATGCAGCAGACTTGTTTAAAAACTAATCTGCAATAAGATAAATCTAACAAATGAACTGTCTACCTAACATGATCTGGGGCCTGTTTTTAGAAAGAAGGTTAAGTGAAAACTCTGAGTATATTAATCCTAAAATGCAGAAAGCTGGATTTTTCATTTCAGGATGGGAGGTATGTCAAACACAAAAGAGTCAGAAATGGACTTGACTTGCCCCGCTTTCTCTTGTTTGATCTCCCATTAAAAACAGTATTCTCAGAGTTTCCCACATTTCAGGATTAACATACTCAGAGTCTTCACTGAACCTCTTTTCTGAAACAGGCCCCTGGAACACAAGTGTCAAAGTCAGTTCCTGGAGGGCTGCAGCTCTGCACAGTTTAGTTCCAACCCTAATTAAACACACCTGATCAAACTAATTGAGTGCTTTAGGCTTGTTTGGTATACCTACAGATAGGTGTATTGAAGCAGGGCTGAAACTAAACTCTGCAGAGCTTTAGCCCTCCAGGAATTGAATTTGACACCCCTGATCTAGAACTTCTTACATACACCATTGCTGCGTCCCAATTCGCATACTTATACTACGACCTAAAAGTATGTACTTTTTTGTGGACGAAAAATATATACTTTTGAGTGAGTAACAGAAAAGTATGCAAGCTTTGGGACATACTACTTCCTCGTTTCACAGATCGTTGTGTTGCTTAGTTAGAGCCCTGTCAATCATCCATCTTTCTGTCGTATTTAATTTCCTACCTTATTGGAGAAGCAGCAGCAGGATAATCTCCCATTCACGATTCTTTTATGCAGAGAAATCTCCTCAGGTCTTTGGATAATTCTGCATTCAGACGGTAATGTCCAAACACGTCTTTATATAAGTTCAGTATTGTTGTTGCAGATGAAATATAACACAGACAGCGGTATTTAAATATTCTCCAGTGGGCTAGATAGTAATTAACAGTCATACAAACATCTTTACCGAAGCCTCTCTGCTTGACGGTTGGTCTCGCGCATCTGTCATGTTTGTAGTTTGTTTACACTTTTCACCTGCGTTTGTAGTTCTAATCGAATTCACGTCCAACGCGCAATGTACTGTGGGCAATATCAGCGGTTAGAGTACGGACGCTTCTACACTTAAAATTTTGACCGGAAATAGTAAACCATCCGGGAGTTTTTGGCATACTCTTTTCAACATACTACGATTTGGGACATACTAATTCTACTTTCACATACTATTTAGGATGGATAGTATGCGGATTGGGACGCAGCACATGTCTATTTCTGACTTCTGCCAAGAGCGCTTCTGACTTAAGCCTAGCACTACTTCTGACATGAAGGAGAAATGGATTTGTGATACAATGCACCAATTATCATGTCTTTAAGGCAACACAAAACCCTGTGTCTTGTTATCCTCCTTTGTCATTTTGTTGTTGGACACATCCTGGGTTAGAATCTCACGTATTTATTCTCTTATACTACTACATGTGTGAATCAGTGATTCAGGGCTAAAGAGTTATTGATGTAAAAGCAGGTATTGATCTTTTGCTGATGTGGTGCTTCGCATTATTACTGTATGCTATAAAAAAAGTTGGGTTGCACACAATCGATTTATGTTGAGACAACATGACGAAATTAAGTTAGCTCATTAGGTTTTATAAATTTAAGTGGATTGAACGTAAAACAGTTAAGTTGTCCCCCACTAAAAAACTCCAGAATTGTGTTGTTTCAGCTCATTTTAAATAAGTAGTTTGAACAAATGGCAAATGTTATTTTTTGAGTGTATGTTATACTTAGAAGAAATCCTAAACTAGCTGTTTTGGCAACTTCGTTTCATTCGAAGATTTCTTTGGACTAGCTAGAAAGTTGTGATTTTTAGTACAATTACATCCTATGTCAAAATCACAAGGCAAATATGTTTTTTTTTTTCAAAAGATTAATTGGAAACGCATTTTATTTGTCCACAAACGAAAAACCACTAATGTCCAGTGATGAAATATTCTCGAAAACTGAAAATTGGTAATTCAACAGAAATATTGCTGTGTTCTGTATTAGTAAACACAGGGTAATAAACCATATGGACGGTAGTGTTATCAGGATCTGAAAGCACTCCTTAAGTAAATGTGTAAATAACACGTGCAAACAGTGACAGCTGGTTCAGATTTAACGGCAGCATGCAAATAATCATGTTTAGATTGCTCGGTAGCATTGGTGAAAAATCGCAATTTTAATATGCATTTTTGACTATCTTGTTTCTTGATTTACATGGATTCTGGAGGAGGGAATGTGATGTCAGTGTGTGTTTTCCTGTTTCAAAGGAAACTGCGCTTTTCCTGTTTCTGTATGCTTAAGGAGAAATTTCCTGTTCTTTTAAGTGAAACTGGGAAACATGTCATGGGATACTGACGAAAATCAGGCTGAAAAAAAAGTTGAATTAGATTAGTCAATATGTCACATGACACAGTTGAACTCAGAATTATTAGCCCCCCTTTTAATTTTTTTTCTTTTTTAAATATTTCCCAAATGATGTTTAACAGAGCAAGGAAATTTTTCACAGTATGTCTGATAATATTTTTTCTTCTTGAGAAAGTCTTATTTGTTTTATTTTGGCTAGAATAAAATCAGTTTTTAATTTTTAGTTTTACGAACCATTTTAAGGACAAATTTATTAGCCCCTTTAAGCTATATTTTTATTCGACTGTCTACAGAACAAACCATCAATATACAATAACTTGCCTAATTACCCTAACATGCCTAGTTAACCTAATATACCTAGTTAAGCCTTTAAATGTCACTTTAAGCTGTATAGAAGTGTCTTGAAAAATATAAAAATATTATTTACTGTCATCATGGCAAAGATAAAATAAATCAGTTATTAAAAATGAGTTATTAAAACTATTATGATTAGAAATGTGTTTCTATTTTATTTTTGACTTTTCGGAGCCTGTCAAGTCCTTCTTTTGACCCATTTTGCCAAAGGAAAGGAAGTTGCCAAATAATTATGCACACCTGATATAGGGTATTGATGTCATTAGACCACACCCCTTCTCATTACAGAGATGCACATCACCTAATATGCTAATTGGTAGTAGGCTTTCGAGCCTATACAGCTTGGAGTAAGACAACATGCATAAAGAGGATGATGTGGTCAAAATACTCATTTGCCTAATAATTCTGCACTCCCTGTATACAGGCAGTGCAGAATTATTAGCCAAATGAGTATTTTGACCACATCACCCTCCAAGCTGGGTCAAAAGAAGGGCTTGACAGGCTCCGAAAAGTCAAAAATAGTGAGATATCTTGCAGAGGGATGCAGCACTCTTAAAATTGCCAATCTTCTGAAGCGTGATCATCGAACAATCAAGCGTTTCATTCAAAATAGTCAACAGGGTTGCAAGCGTGTGGAAAAACCAAACCAAAAACCAAGGTGCAAAATAACTGCCCATGAACTGAGAAAAGTCAAGCGTGCAGCTGCCAAGATGCCACTTGCCACCAGTTTTGCCATATTTCAGAGCTGCAACATCACTGGAGTGCCCAAAAGCACAAGGTGTGCAATACTCAGAGACATGGCCAAGGTAAGAAAGGCTGAAAAACGACCACCACTGAACAAGACACACAAGCTGAAACGTCAAGACTGGGCCAAGAAATATCTCAAGACTGATTTTACTAAGGTTTTATGGACTGATGAAATGAGAGTGAGTCTTGATGGGCCCGTGGCTGGATCGGTAAAGGGCAGAGAGCTCCAGTCCGACTCAGACGCCAGCAAGGTGGAGGTGGAGTACTGGTTTGGGCTGGTATCATCAAAGATGAGCTTGTGGGGCCTTTTCGGGTTGAGGATGGAGTCAACAGATCAAAACACTGACAGAATCCATGGATGGAGGCTTTTGAGTGTCCTTGCAAAGAAAGGCGGCTATATTGGTCACTGATTTGTTTTTGTTTTGTTTTTGAGTGTCAGAAATGTATATTTGTGAATGTTGAGATGCTATATTGGTTTCACTGGTGAAAATAAATAATTGAAATGGGTATATATTTTTTTTTTGTTAAGTTGCCTAATAATTCTGCACAGTAATAGTCACCTGCACACACAGATATCCTCCTAAAATAGCTCAAACTAAAAACAAACTAAAAACTACTTCCAAAAATATTCAGCTTTGATATGAATGAGTTTTTTGGGTTCATTGAGAACATGGTTGTTGTTCAATAATAAAATTAATCCTCAAAAATACAACTTGCCTAATAATTCTGCACTCCCTGTATATATACATATAAATTTAACAACACCATTGGAAAAGGAACAACATAAGATGGTCACGTTTGAACAATTTAATGTGTTCTTGAAAAAGTGTTTGTGATGTGCCACAAGTTCCCACATTAATAACACAGCATCACCTTATTTCTTCCTTCTCAGAAATGACATCCTACCACTGAACAAGCAAACCAGAAATACAAGAACGAGCTGTCGGTCGCATGTAGTTTTAGGTATTCAAATCATCTGTTAGCTAATCTAAAATTAGGCCATCCATGGGTTTAGTCAAACCTAGTTCTGTTGCTTTTTTGACCCTTACACAACATATGCAGATTTACCAACCACTCTCTTTGCATTTCTTGTATGAGAAAAGCTCATTTTAGCATCTTACACATCTCTTTTCACACATGCGTTTTGGTTTCGCTGGTTAGATCAGATGAACTTTAGCAGGTCAGCATCATCTGTGTCTGCTCATGCAAAGGAGGTTGTTAATTATTACAGGATTGCATTATGCAGATGCACGCCAGCACAGAATGCTCTTATTACGCCAGCGTATAAATGGGACAGATGTGTGTTGGTGGGTTACATGCCTATCGCCTGATGTCAGAGCAGCTGTGCTGGCTTTTTCTAGGCTGATATATCACTCAAGGTTGCACTGTAATAACCTCCCAGCATCTGCACTGGTTAGTATGTATGAGAGTGTGAGTGGTGTGTGTGTTTTTTGGCCCCTCCCCTTCCTCTCTTCTTCAGTGGGCTGGTATTCCCATATATGGAGGATGAGTCTTGTGGTGTGAGTGATTTCAACCAATCGGAGCCCGAGGAGTGTTTCAGGGGGGGTTTTGAGGATTCTGCTGTCGTGGAGGGTGTGGTTTTTGGAGGAGGGGAAAGCCTCTCTGTTTGAAAATGAATGTACTACATGCACAGTTGTAGGGTGTGAGGAAGCCGCCATCATTTTGGAGTCGAACGATAAGGAAGCTGGCATTTTAAAACCTTTTGATTCGGAAAAGCCAAAGACAGGGCAACGTTTTTCATCCTTTGAAGATGCACTGTAAGTTTGGGTTTTTGTATTTAATGTGTGAGGTAATGATTTTATAGCATTTACAGTCGATATGGATGATCACACAAGCTGGGAGTTTGTATTTTAAGCAACAGATTTGTGTATCTGGTTATCAGTGTTTGTGTTTGCGTTGATAATGGATATGAGTTTAAATGATATTAATGATGATATTATATTATATTAGAGGCGTGGTCCTGTTTGTGCCGGGTGAGATGATTCTTGCATATGAATGATTGGGTTTCAGTGAGCATTTACATGCATGTGTTCATCACACACAGATTGGTTCTCTTTTTAAATGAGAAAATGAGCAATGGAAAGTTCCTTCTGTTATTGCGAGAGGGATTTCAGCTTTCCATGCTGGTATACAGATGGTAATTTTTGGGTGGGGGCTGATCGTGGCCGTCAGTTGCTGCCAGCATCTGCTGTGTGGATCCCCCCCCCCTCCTATCTTTCTTATTCTCCTGTTGAATACTGTATTTTAACATGAACTCGGAAGATAAACAGCAGGAGCATCGGCTGTAAATGACAGGATGTTGGTGCTGTTTGAGGTGTGGCTGACGTGTGTACACAGGGAATGGAGGCATGTGTGCTAAGGACAGATTCTCCCATCATTCTGTGGGGCAGATGACAGTCTTGTGCGTAGATGTGATGTCTGTTAAAAATTCTGGAATTTTTAAACGCATTTATTTAGTGTTATCCATTATGAGTTGGAATCCGAGCTTAAGATTTATATCTTCTTGACAATATTTCATGAAATCGTGTTCAGATCATCATATTTTGTGAGTCATGTACTGTGGTGTTAGTGAATCATACATTTGAGTGTGTCCTTACTTGTTCAGCAGTATTCATGGCTGAGTAGTTATTTATTTTTATAAAGCGATAGAGATACATGGGCAGTACCATTCAATAATGTAATGTCTGCACGATTTCAAATGCTTGAACTATCTTTTGCTCATGAAAAAAAAAACTGTTTATTATACCAAAATACATTATTTGAATAATATTGTGAAATGTGATATCAAAGTAAGTGTTTTCAATTTTGATGCATTTTAAAATGTAATTCCTCATACAAAAAGGTGAATTTTCAGCATCATCGCCCAGTCTTCTAATATATTTCAACAGATGACTTGAATAACTATATTAACATTTTGATTAATTATATTATCAGTTTAATAAATCCTTCCGCAATAATTAGTGCTGGCCAAAGATTAATCACAATTAATCGGATCCAGAAAAGTTTTTTTTTAATGTAATATATGTGTGTGTATTATACTGTATATATTTACTATATTTACACCCCTCACAAATCTATCTTTTAAATGTATATTTTTAATAGTAATATTATATTTGTGCATATACATTAGATTATTCGGTACTGAAGCCAAATATGAAGCTTATCAACAAGATTACTCACGATAACGGTCCAAAAACTAATACACCCAAATTTATGTTTTTAGAAAAATATTAAATACAAATTTTAAAAAGATGAAAAATCAAGAGAAGCAAAAAAGAAAAAGAACAATGTAGTTGAAATTTTGTAGGTTGTATTTTGCTTTGCAATATTTTGCTTGAATTTATTTGTATCATCTTTCAATTTCTAAATATGTTTGGTGACTAAAATATAATTTTAATAAATATATCTGTTTAATAAATCTGTTTTGTTTAAATGCACCAAAATACATCAATAGTATCTGGATGCAGCCTTTATGATGCAAGCTGAGATTGCATCCCTCAGCGATGCAATGTCAGACACAATGCACTCAATGAAGTGAGTGATGTCACTGTGATAGGTAGGGTTAGGGGTGGGGTTAGGTGAGCGCATTAAAAAGCATTAGATGCAACTCAGATTGCACTGCACCAGGTCTGCATTCAGACCCCTCTCAAATACATTGCAATGGATAAAAATATTAATTTTCAAAATGAGGAATACTCAATTATGCTGAGCACTGTATAAATAATACACACTCATATATGCAAAACTAAAATATTTACATAGATATTTAAATTTATTTAAAATTGTATCATATACAGTTGAAGTCAGAATTATTAGCCCCCTTTTGAATGTTTGTTTCTTTTTTAAATACTTTCCAAATTATGTTTAACAGAGCAAGGAAATTTTCACACTATGTCTGATAATATTTTTTCTTATGGAAAAAGTCTTATTTGTTTTATTTCGGCTAGAAAAAAAAAACAGTTTTTAATTTTTTAAACACCATTTTAAGGACAAGATTATTAGCCCTTTTAAGCTAATTTGTATTCCGATAGTCTACAGAACAAACCATCGTTATACAATAACTTGCCTAATTACCCTTACTTGCCTAGTTACCCTAAGTAACCTAGTCAAGCCTTTAAATGTCACTTTAAGCTGTATAGAAGTGTCTTAAAAAATATCTAGTAAAATATTATTTACTGTCTTCATGGCAAAGATCAAATAAATCAGTTATTAGAAATGAGTTATTAAAACTATTGTTTAGAAATGTGTTGAAAAAAATCTTCTCTCCGTTAAACAGAAATTGGGGAAAAAAACAGGGGGCTAATAATTCTGACTTCAACTGTATATATTTTATATCTAAATATAAATAAACATTTCTCAAACATATGCATGCATGTGTGTATTTAAATATACATAATAAATATACACATTGCACACAAAAATTAAACAGACTTTTATCTTGGATGCAATTCATCATGATTAATCTTTGACCAGCACTAAAAATAATATAAAACAAAATGTACAGACAGCAGTATAGATCTAAATTAAGACAGATCTCTTCCTGATGCAAATTCATCAGGACTGTTGACAGAAAGTCCCTCAGCAGTGCCAGAGTGGAAAGTACAGGACTACTGGAATCCGCAAGGACCACAATACTCTTTTTGAGATATATATATATATAAACATTTCGAGATATGATAGATGTTAGACGAAGGCTGAAATTTTAACCAAAGCATCATCACTCTTCTTGCACCCCCATAATTCATTTATTTCCGCTGTCACTCGTTCATTTCTGCCAGTAACTCAGAATACAGAAACTTTCCATCGAGTGAAGAAGGCCTTTGTCATCATGACCATCATCTCACAGCTTTAGACTGATTAGGATAAGATAAAGAACTGAAAAGTACCAAAACAACTGGATCGTGTGGAATGTGGATGAGTAGTTATAAAAAAAGATATAAATCATTGAACATCTGAACTACAAAGCCAAAATTCTAAGGTTGCTTTAGTTCGAATGTCACATAAAAGGTTAATCAAGTTCAGTGTTGTAACAATGCTAGAATGTCTCGTCTCTTGATGTAACCTCAAATATTAAGACTCCGTTCCGTTGTCGATAGCATAGGAAGATAAATAAAATGAAATGGCAGTATTTATACTATCTTCATTTATTCATTCATTCATTCATTCATTCATTTTCTTTTCAGCTTAGTCCCTTTATTAAACCGGGGTCACCACAGCGGAATGAACCGCCAACTTATCCAGCATGTTTTTACGCAACAGATGCCCTTCGGGCCGCAACCCATCTCTGGGAAACATCCACACACACTCATTCACACTCTTACACTACGGACAATTTAGCCTACCTAATTCACCTGTACCGCATGTCTTTGGACTGTGGGGGAAAACCGGAGCACCCGGAGGAAACCCACGCGAACGCAGGGAAAACATGCAAACTCCACACAGAAACGCCAACTGACCCAGCCGAGGCTCGATTCAGCGACCTTCTTGCTGTGAGGCGACAGCACTACCTACTGCGCCGCTATTATTTATACTATATACTATGTCTTAATTTCTTTGTTTGCAAGAGTTAAAACCTAAAGCATAGCTCAATGTTAAGGAACCCTGCCTGTGTATTTACGACAGTTTAGTGGTCAACAAATGCACTGGAATCTCAGTGAATAATTGCTTCACCGACAAAAGAAATATATCCACATAAAGCTTGAAATCTGTGCTTTTAAATGAATCCACTACACTTGAAAACAAAAGTGTTTTGATTTTGTAATCTGTATTAAATGAATGTGAAGTACAGTACCTCCTGTCAAAAGCACATCACATGACAGCAACTACTCAAACGCCCACAAACTTGTAAACAAAAAGTCGTTGTGATTTCTGGAGGAGATTCGCCATCAAGACCAAGTTGTGGATTACTTCAGAAGAGCAGTGCGATCTGCTGAAGCATTATCCAGA